>CM066333.1:9351097-9453597 GCA_033807585.1 Hydrophis major | reverse complement strand
AGCCTGAGAATAGTATGTCCCCAATAAAGTTTAAATGAGTATAACGTAGGTTTTTTTGCATGCATAGGTCACAAAAATCTGGAACCATTTCACTGACTGTGAAAGTAGAATGATTACCGATGTTAGGGATAGCATTGTTTACCCTAACTGGTTTAGGTAAAATAATAAATATGTAATCATGGTTTATAAGTTAAAGTGTCTGCAACTTTAAATATAGGAATGTAATTAAGGGAGTGGTTGTGAAAGCACTTTAAAAGAAGCAAGACGACAGCTTGCTCTCTCTGGCTTTGATGATCCCTAATTACTGCATGGACTCAAGACTGCGTTACTCGAACGGGAGAGACAAAGGACTGATTTGTAAGTGAACTGACATAGGATATTCTACACAGACTTTGCTAACTGAATATCCTTGAATGGACTGACTAAA
Organism: Hydrophis major; assembly: GCA_033807585.1. Lineage (NCBI taxonomy): Eukaryota > Metazoa > Chordata > Lepidosauria > Squamata > Elapidae > Hydrophis > Hydrophis major. The sequence continues at coordinate 9,453,170 of CM066333.1, read as the reverse complement.
TGATACATGACTAATGGACTGTTATTTTGACTATGCTATAAATGGAATAAACTATATTTTTGATAGCACAAGCGTATCTATTATTTTTACTGTATGTTAATAAACATACAAACATATCTCACTCATTTATCTGTGTGCCTATCTGACTAACACTGCACATTCTGTTTAGCTTGTCTCCTTAACCCTGGTTGGGGAACCCAGGCTTGACACCCGATCTGTTGAGTTTTTATGAATGTTACGATTATTTTTTAACTCTTTTATGTACACAGTTCCCAATAATATATGGTGTGGTATATTAAGTAGTAAACCTCTACTTAATTATTGACATTGACTTATATAAATTAGTGATTTATTAAATGCAGAGTTCTTCAAATGAGAGGCTTACACATATTCCTCCAAGGCAAACATTTAAAACGCAAATTTTCTCAGTGCTATTTCTGCATTCTTTCCAGAAGCAAGCAATATTTTTCCCCCGCACTTTTGTGGATTTTTAAAAATATTTAATCGAAGAAAGACATTAGATAGCGTTAGCCCCGCTATAGATTCTCAGATTTGAAAAACTCCTTTCTTTGCTGAATCTGGGTTATTTTTTCTAATCCACATTCTTATTCAGATCTCTTTGTTCTTGTGCCAAAGAAATGGCAATGGAAAGGATAAAGATAAATGAATAAAAAACCCCTCTTTTAATAAAAGGTGGAAGCATTGGATTAGAAAATTGAATCCGTCCAATAAAGAATAAAATAAAAATCAGTTCAAATAGGTTTGGAATTCAAATAGGTTTTGAAAATAAATCTTAAAAATAAAGAAAACAGCTTCTTCAATTAATCAGTGGGACAGTTTGTCTCCAAAAATTTTGGGTGCTCTATCACTTATTGAGTCTATCATCTACACCTCTATAACTGTCTGGTTTGGTTCTGCAACCCAACAGGATAGACACAGACTTATCCTTATCAACCATCCCCTCCCACTTGTGACTGTATAACTGTAACTTTGTTGCTTGTATCCTTATAATTTATATTGACTGTTTCCTAGTATGATTTGATTGCTTATTGTACCCTATGACTATCATTAAGTGTTGTACCTGATGATTCTTGACTCTTGACGAATGCATCTTTTCTTTTATGTACACTGAGAGCATTTGCACCAAGACAAATTCCTTGTGTGTCCAACCATACTGGACCAATAAAGAATTCTATTCTATTCTATTCTATTCTATTCTATTCTATTCTATTCTATTCTATTCTATTCTATTCTATGGAGGTTTTTAGGAAGAGCCTGGACAATAATTTGTCCTGGATGGTATAGGGCAGAGGTCTCTAAACTTGGCAACTTTAAGACTTGTGGATGTCAACTCCCAGAATTCTCCATACAAGTCTTAAAGTTGCCAAGTTTGGAGCCCCCTGGTATAGGGTCTCCAGGGGCTGAATTAGAAGACCTCCAGGGCAGTGGTAGGATTCAATTTTTTATTTTACTACCAGTTAAATGGGAGTGGCTTGGTGCGTATGGCAGGGGAAGGATACTGTAAAATCTCCAGTCAGAGTTGGTATTTGCTGGTTCTTTGAACCACTCAAAATTTCCGCTACCAGTTCTCCAGAACTGATCAGAACTTGCTGAAGACCACCTCTGCTCCAGGGTCTCTCCCAATGTTATTATTCTGTATTCTGCATTTCTGTTTTCCTACCTATAGGAAAAGTTGAAAAATCACAAATGTTGTATAGGTAGCCCTCAACGTAGGGGCCACAATTCAGCCCAAAATTTCTGTTGCTAAGTGAGACATTTGTTCAGTGAATTTTTGCCCCATTTTACAAACTTTTTTTGCCACCGTTGTTAAAAGGGAATCAGTGCAGTTGTTAAATTAGTCACACTGTTGTTGAAATGAATCCGGCTTCCCTAATTGACTTTGCTTATCGGGAGGTTTGAGAATACACCATAAAAAACACACTTGACAACCAAAAGAAACCGTAAAAAGCTTTGTTTATTGAGAATATTTGCAAATATGTGAATAGGACCCCAACTCCCCAACAAATAGGAGATGAAGACACTGTCCTTAAAATGGTTACAGCTTTTCTGGAATATCATATTCAAAGGATTACATAATTCTTCCTGTTATGCTCACTCAGGGGTTTGAGAGGCTTTCCTAGGTAGTATTCCATCTTTAATTCCTCACAAACCATCATCTCTGGGAAGCCACATTCTTCTCATGACCATGTCTTCCTGTTATGTCCATCTAAACATAATGGATCATTAACAGGCTTCGATTAGGTCAGGGGTGACCTAGTATCTCTTACATTAAGTTTCAAGCTGAAATTACAAACCCCCCACTCCAGCCAAGAACATGACATTTCATTTTTAAAACACAACGAGTTACAAAAATATAATATGTTTGTTAGATACAGTTATATAATTTTCCAGTAATCATTGTAAAAAGTCATATTTTGGTAAAAGGTCATATTTCTGTTCTTCGTTTTCTCAGGTATAACTTACAATATATATATAATTGCCCCATATAAAAGGAGGTTACAAAAAGGAATCACTTGACCCCAGGACGTTGCAACCATCATAAATATAAGTCAGGTGCCAAGCATCTGAATTTTGATCATGTGACCATAAGGATTCTGCAAAGGTCACAATTGTGAAAAATGGGTATGAGTCAGGGTGGGATTCAGCCGGCTTGGACCAGTTCAGGTGAACCAGATGCTAATTTTATATTTGTTTCGCTGAACCAGTAGTTGCAAGGACTGGCTGGCCCTGTCCACCACTTCCCTCCCAGGAATCTCCACATGGCCAGTTTTGGATGCCAGGCAGGGGTGGGATTCTACCAGTTTGCACCTATTCGGTAGAACTGGTTGTTAATAATCTAAGCACTTCGGACAACTGGTTGTTAGAAGAAATTCCTGGCCTAATCCTGTAAGGAAGGCAGGAAGGAAACATTCTAGTGTTGCTTACAGAAACTGCCTCTCCGTTAAGCCTTATTACATTCTTGGCAGGACTGGACTTCCTGTCTCTGGAACTTCTCTGGAGTTTTCTTTCCCTCTTTTGCTGGTACTTTGCTTGTGTGGAGTGACCATTCAAAGTTACAATGGCACGGAAAAAAGTGACTTATGACCATTTTTCACACTTACAACTGTTGCAGCATCCCCACAGTCATGAGAGGCCAGGCAAGAAGAGGCATGCCTCAATGTGAGTGATATTGTGGTGGCCAAGCCCAGCCAATTACATGACCACCAAGACATGTCCACCCAGTCACATGACCACCAAGCCACACTCACCAACTAAGGCATGCCCACAGAACTGGTTGTTAAAAAATTTGAATCTTACCCCTGATGCCAGGTAAGTGCAGGGCCTGCGTGGAGGCTCAGGGAGGCAAAAAAGAGGCTTCCTGGAAGGTCCGAAAGTCTAGAAATGGGCCCATTTCCAGCTTCCAGAGAGACTCCAAAGCCCAGAGGAGGCCGTTTTTGCCCTCCTGGAGGCTCGAGGAAAGCCTCTGGGGCCCAGGTATGATGACCCTGAGCATGGCACAAAGGCAACACAGTCACATAAGTAAGAAAAGTCCCTTTAATACCTCCAACTTTGTCCGCAATGTCCAGTTACCTTCAGCTGGAGAGAAAAAACTCTCCCAAGAACAGTCTTTAAATGAAGGAAATTCAGTCCAAGAACAAAGTACATGTTAAGTTTGAGCATGGGCGAGAAGAATGGAGACAAGTTTCTGAACGGTGAACTTCAGCTCTTTATTTGCATCGTGACTTGCTCATTTAATATCAGTAAAATCCGCCTTATATAGGCAAACCTTGTAACGTTCAACCAATAACAAGCTAGGAATGCTAGCTTTTATAACCAATAAGAACTCTCTGTTAAGGGCCAATCGGATTCCCTGGAATGGGCCAATCCGGTCCGGCCACTTAACAGCCAATCAGAAGTGCAGGGCCAGAACCCTGCACTTACTTCAAGCTCACACTTTATTAATTATATTGCATACACAACACCCCTTCCCCCTGGTTCCTTAGTTCAGGGTGCAGTTACATAGTCCCTTAAATAGGACGGTTGTCTTTTTAGTCTCTTTGATTTTCGTTGTGTCGGCTGGTTGCAATCTCGCTGAGGTAGATCGTTGTCTGGCAGTGGGGCTGTCTCTGGTTCAGAATTCACTTCTACATTGTTGCCCACATTTTCCTTGATTCCCTGAGGTGCAAACGTTTCTCCCTCCGGCTCCACTTCCTGAGTTTCAATTAAATCGTTGTTTCCTTCGAACGGGTTTCCTAGGGCTTCATCTTCTTCCGTACCTCCCCCCCCTCAGTTTGGTCATAGGGGAGTTGCGAATTAGCCGCTGCAAGCCACGACCGTAATTGGTCGATATGCCGTTTCCAAAGTTTATCGTCAAGGATCTAGGGCCAGTTACACGTACTACTGTCGCTTCCACCCACAACGGGTCGCCCGATAGGTTTTTTGCATAAACCAGGTCTCCTACCTGGAAGGTGCGACAGCGGCCGCTGGATCCTAGTGGTTTCTCTGGTTCATACGCAGGGTGCAACCAGTCAAGGTGGGAGCGGAGCTTTCGTCCCATTAGCAGTTCAGCGGGAGTTTTGTTGGTGATGCTATGTGGGGTGATATGTTGCAAAAATAGGATTTGGTTGACCTTGTCATCAATGTTGTCGTAGTCTACCTTTTGCAAGGTTTTCTTCACAAATTGAACCATGCGTTCTGCTCGGCCATTGCTCGCAGGGTGCGCAGGCGAGGTGAGTGCATGGTGGATGCTGCGGCAGCGAGGTACTGCTCGAATGCTAGTGCAGTAAATTGTGGGCCGTTATCGGATACCAGGATGTCTGGTAATCCGTGGGTTGCAAAGAGTCTGTTTAGAATCTTGATGACCGCCTCGGAGGTCGTAGTCATCATGCGATGAATTTCGAGCTAATTGGAGTAGGCATCGACGGTAAGCAGGAAGGTGTGGCCCTTGGTTGGCCCCACGAAGTCCAGGTGAATTCGGGACCAGGGTCCACGTGGTGTCTCCCATTCAGTAGACATGGCTTTTGGTGGGGCGTTGCTGACTTCTTGGCATTTGTGACAAGCTTTAACCCACTGTTCGATTTGCTTGTCAATGCCCGGCCACCATGCGTAGCTTCGTGCAAGGGCTTTCATTCGCACGATGCCGGGGTGGCCATCGTGCAAAGTTCTCAGCAGCACTTTTCGGAGCCGTTCTGGAATAACGACTCTGTCGCCCCAGATGACACAGCCTTTCTGGGAGAAGAGCTCGGTCTGTCGAGTTTTGAATGGAGTGAAGTCATCTGATAACTGGTCCAATGGCCATCCGCGTTCTACCCAGCCTAGGACTCGTGCTAGGGTGTGGTCGTGTTTGGTTTCTCTCGTGATATCTCGGGCGATCAGTGGCGGTGAGTTGAGCGCTTCGATTTGCAACGTGATTACCGTTGGTGCTGGATCGTCGAGAGTCTCTGGAAGCAGTGCTCGGCTCAATGCGTCGGCATGGGGAATGGCTTTCCCCGGGCGGTATTGCAGCTGATAGTTATAAGCAGCTAAGAATTCTGACCATCGAGTCATCCTAGGGGATAATATGTAGGGAGTCGGCTTATCTCCGGCTATTATCCCCAACAAAGGCTTGTGGTCAGTCACAATAGTAAAAACCCGGCCATACACGTATTCGTGAAATCTTTTCACAGCTGAGATGATTGCGAGGGCTTCTTTATCAATTGTCCATAGTTCCGCTCCGTTTTTGAAAGTGTCTTGGAAAAATATGCAACAGGGGCTTCGTTCCCATTAGGCAGTACGTGGCTCAAAATGGCGCCTACCCCGAAAGGCGATGCATCACAGGTTATAACTAACGGCAAAGTCTCGTTATACTGCATGAGTACAGAGTCAGATGTGAGCAGTTTTTTAACATTTCGGAACACCTGTTCTTCACGGTAACCCCATAACCAATTTGCTCTTTTATCTAACAATCGGTGTAACGGTTCAGCGACAGTTGCTTTGTGCGGTAAAAATACATTATAAAAATTGATGAGGCCTAGGAACGCCTGGAGATCGGCCTTGTTTCGTGGCCTGGGAGCATTTTTGATTGCTTTTAATTTACTTTTGGTAGGGTGAATGCCCTGGCTATCAATCAGGTACTCTAAAAACTCAACACTGTCAGCACACAATTTACATTTGTTTTTTTTAACCTTAAGACCGGCCTCTTGGAATTTTTTTAGAACTAATTTTAACCGGTCCTGTAAGATTTTTTTTGCAGGGGCTGCAATTAATACATCGTCAAAATAGGGGACCACGCCCTTAATCCTTTGCAATAAACTTTCCATAAGGCTCTGAAAATCCCCGGGGCTACACTTACTCCGAATTGCAGCCGGATACATTTAAAGGCACCTCGGTGCATCACAACAGTTTGGGCCTGTGCCGTTTTTTCATCTACTGGTAATTGCTGATATGCCTGAGCTAAATCCAATTTAGCAAAAACTTTCCCGCCCCCCGGGGAATGGAGGAGGTGCTGCACCACCGGAACTGGATACGCGTTTTGCTGCAGGGCGTGGTTCAAAGTGGTCCAGTAGTCCCCACAAATTCGGATTGACCCGTCTGGCTTAATGGGTGTTACAATAGGGGTTTCCCACGGGGAGTGATCGATGGGCTCCAACACCCCCTGACCTTTCAGTTTGTCGAGTTGTTCGTCGATTTTCGCTTTTAAGGCAAACGGAACTCGATGGGGCTTTAGGCGAATGGGAGCTATTTTTGGATCTAAGCTGAATGAGATCGGGGTCCCCTTGTACTCGCCTAAGCTGTCCGCGAAGATGTCCCTGAACTCAGAAATAAGGTCTTCCTCCCAGTCACAGCCACCGACTCGGTTTACGCTGGCCACTTCAATGCCGAGTGGCGTGAACCATTGGAGGCCTAGTAGGCTAGGCCTATCTCTATCGATGACTATCAAAGGTAAGTATGCTGTGTGCTTCTTGAAGGAGACTCGGACTCGGCAGGACCCGACAATGGGGATTCGATTCGCCTGGTAGTCCTTGAGGATGAGGCGTTGGAAACGGAGATCTTGGTGTTGAATTGTGGGGATGAGTTGCTTGAGTGTCTTCCAAGACACCATCGAGAGGGACGATCCCGAGTCGACCTCCATGTGGCAAGGCTGGTTCTCGATGGCTACCGTGACTCGGATTTTCTTAGTGTCCAAGGCTGAGGCGTGACCGATAGTAATAGTATGGTGAGCCTCTTCTCTTTGCAAAGCTCGATTTCTGTAGGAGTGGTTTACTGGCTCTCGCCTTACAGGACGGTTTCCTGTCGATTGGCGATAGTTAGCCCCCCTTGAGGCCTGGCTGGGTCTTGGCAAGCTGCGGCAGACTCGTCCGATGTGGCCTCATTTCCCGCACTCATGGCAGAGTGCGTCGCGGAATTTGCATTCGGACCTGGCATGGTTGGCTCCAGAGCCAGCGCAAGGGCGTAAAGGTTTCGGGTGAGGGTCCCGGTCGGACTGCAGTCGATGGACCCCCTTCTTCGTCGCTGTCTGACAACGAAGAGAGGTCCTCGTGGTGCATTGTCACGAGCTGCCCTTCTGAACTAGGTGAGATTTCGCTGGCCGGTGGTGGTACCGGAGTGCGGTTTTGGCGTAGTTGTGCAGCCAACTTCTTGGTTGCTTCCACTGCAGTAGCATCGGCGATGGCGTCGGCAAGGCCGATGTTGCCTTTCGCCATCAGCTTGCTTTGGACGCCTGGCGCATCTAATCCCAGAACTATGCGATCTCTTAGTGCTTCTTCTAGATCGGTAAATCCGCAGAGGCCTCCCAAGTTTCGGAGGTCTGCTATGAAGTCGGCCATGCTTTCTCCTTTTCGCTGGCTTCTTTGATAAAACTCGTGGCGTCTCATGAGCATAGGCACGGTCGGAGCGTAGTGGTCTTGCAGGATAGGTTCGAGGACGTCCCAATCCATGGCCTTCACTTCTTGGGGTTTGGCTAGTGTTTTAGCCATCTTAAATACGGTTGGACCACAATGCGTTAGGAACACCGCCCGTTTCTTTCCTGGTGTGGCGTCTTTTCAATTGTTCATCTCTAGGAACATTTGGAAGCGATGCATGTAGGACTCCCAGTCCTCTTGGGTTGGATCGAATGGAGCGGGTGGTACGATGCCGCTGGACATGGTTCCGTTGTTGGCGTCATCTGTCACGTGCTCAGTGTTCTTCGAAGTTTCGTTGGTTCAGATGTCTCCAAATCCCATCCTCGTCGCCAGTGTTAAGTTTGAGCATGGGCGAGAAGAATGGAGACAAGTTTCTGAACGGTGAACTTCAGCTCTTTATTTACATCGTGACTTGCTCATTTAATATCAGTAAAACCCGCCTTATATAGGCAAACCTTGTAACATTTAACCAATAACAAGCTAGGAACGCTAGCTTTTATAACCAATAAGAACTCTCTGTTAAGGGCCAATCGGATTCCCTGGAACGGGCCAATCCGGTCCGGCCACTTAACAGCCAATCAGAAGTGCAGGGCCAGAACCCTGCACTTACTCCAAGCTCACACTTTATTAATTATATTGCATACACAACAGTACATATATGTAAATAAAAATCCACACAAACCACACTGCAGCAATTAACTGGATAGGGCAGGAAAAGGAATTGCAGACTTCAAAGGACAACAAAACATACACAAAGGGAGTTGTTGTGCGCAAACTCCCTTTTTAAACAATGTGTTACCAGCTGCAGCTAATGAAGGGAATCAGGGCCCTTTCCACCCCTGTAAGCCATGCAACTCACATTGCTCCCTTCTCTGTTCCTCCCTGCATGTTCTAAGAAAGAGACGGTGGGCCTGGATCTTCCTCTGAATTACCTCTGCCTTGCTCACCTCTTCCCTGTTCTGCCCAGCTGGATTTTGCCCTTCCCCAGTTTCTTCCACAGCCACTGGAGCCACACTTCCACTCCCTGTCAGCTGCTCAGCCTCCCCCTCGGAATCAGATTCTACAGGGGCATGACACCGGGGAGAGTGAAAATGCCCCCCTGTGTGGTGCAGGAGCCCGAGTAGGCCATGCCCACCATGGCCATGGCTACCCAGCAACTGGGCAGAGAACTGGTTGCCGAAATTTTTGAAACCCATCCCTGGTATGAGTAACTTTTGCCAGTGCCATTGTAACTTCGAACGGTCACTAAACGAATAATTGTAAGTTGAGAACTTCCTATACCACTTTCCAAATATTAAGTGTTTGGTTTATCAGAGACATGCCTGATTAGTTCATAGGATGGGCTTGTTTTATTAGTCTATTATTAATTATGCTCTTCAGTTTGTTATCTTTTTTGAGGGTTTGTTCTCCTGTTCTTTAGAGTTAGTTGTCCTTTGCTGGATCTTTGTGTGCTTTCTTCTTTTAAAAAAACCTGCAATAAATAGTTTTGAAAAATGACAATCGCCTTCTGCCATTTTCCTATACGGTTGTTTCATTACATATATAGGGCATTTTGTGGACTGAAAGAGAACTCCTTTTAGTCAGAGCAGAAGGAAGGGGTGTAAAAGTAACCCCTGTGAGTACAAAGCAAAGCTGGGAATAAATGCAATAACCTCGGGGTATTGATCCCTCCCTCATGAGCTCGCTTGGTATGAAACAGTGTGAGGCATCTGCGTACAATTGAACCACGGTGTTAAAGAAACTCTAGGAGCGAATCTCAAAGGGGAGGGAGCTGAAAGAGAGAAAAGGAAAACTCCTTAAGAGGTTCACCTGGATTGTCTTATCTTTGTTCAAATCCAGCCGAACAACCTGCTTGATAGGTTCCTGCTGGTTCACTCGATTCCTTCTCTTTAGGCTGGCAGTCTTCATTGGTTATTCCATTCTTTGGCCGTGCAGCTGCACACCACAAGGGTTAAGTGTTTCCCTGTTGGTGTAGGTGACGTTCAAAAGAGAATTCAGTTGCTGCACCGCGGGATTTACAGTGGTGAGAGTCAATATTTTTTACTACCAGTTCTGTTAGGAATGTAAGTAACCTAACAGCTATTTGGGATGGAAATATATAAACCAGGATAGACATTTTAATACTGTCTCTTTAAGAGCATGCTAAAAACTACAATTGGGTGTGGTTACTCAAACGGCCATAAGATGGAGCCAGAAACCTGGGTTGTTTAGCCTTAGTCTCAGAAGAGTCTCAGTGAAGTGAGTGAGTCTCTGTTTTCTTCTGTTGGAGAGTTTTGCCATTCCTCCATTTTTCCTAATTGACTGATATCACTGGATTTGATGTAAGTCTGATAATGAACTGTTTTTGATACTGGAATTTGTTATTGGATTATCCCTGGACTAAAAATGGACTGTCTTACCTGTGAATGACTTTGGACTGCTTGTTTTGAACTTTGCTTAAACCTTTCTGGAAGCAAAAACCTACATTTACTGTACAGTGTATCTGTGTACTGTGTGTGTATTATTCAAACACTCCTCTCAAATACATCTCCCTGTATGCACTCATTCTCCTAATGGGGAATTACCTCAACAGTGGGCGTGGCATGGCTTGGTGGGTGTGGCAAGGGAAGGATACTGCAAAATCTCCATTCCCTCCCCACTGCAGGGGAAGGATACTGCAAAATCCTCATTCCCCAGTTTATTTTATTTTAATTCATTTATTTTTATTTATCAATTACTTACAAGATAATAGGTATAAGTAAACACATAGTTATGAATACATGGATACATATAAGAAAAAATAAAAAAAATATAAAAGAAACAATAGGACAGGGATGGTAGGCACGCCCCCTACAGACCTCTTAGGAAAGGGGTGAAGTCAATAGTAGACAGTCTGAGGTTAAAGTTTTTGGGGTTTGGGGAAGAAGCCACAGAGTCAGGTAGAGTATTCCAGATATTGACCACTCTGTTGCTGAAGTCATATTTCCTGCAATCAAGTTTGGTGCAGTTTACCTTGAGTTTGTATCTGTTGTGTGCTCTTGTATTGTTATGGTTGAAGCTGAAGTATTCATTGACAGGTAGGAGATTGCAATGAATGATTTTATATACTATACTTAGATCGGTTGATGGGGAAGCCAGATTCACTTAACAACTGTGTTACTAACTGAACAACTCCAGGGATCCACTTGACAGCGGTGGCCAGAAAGGTCATAAAATGAGGACAAAATTCACTTAACAAATGTCTCACTTAGCAACAGAAATTTCAGGGCTCAATTGTGGTCATAACTTGAGGCCTACCTATAATATAGTCCCTGAGCTGCACGCCAACTCCTCTGCAGCTGCTGAGTATAATTTTGTTTTAAAAGTTTCCTTTCAGGTTTTAAAAAATGAAATCTGGCCCTTATAAAAGCGAAGCGCCGGTATACTTTCCAAATCATCGGAACGTTCAGAGGTTTAAAGTATAGGATGGTTTGCTATTCAGGAAAATATTACGGTTCAGGTAATCTCTACAAAATGAAGCTTTGCTAAAAATGATTATCCTTCTGATATAATGTTATTAGTCAGTATAACATTAGAAATAATTACACCTACTGGGCGAAAAAGGGGAGCTTGGTTTTTTTAAAGGTCAATTTAAATTACAACCTTCTTCCTCAGAGGCTTGCATTATATTCTCTGCCTGACAAAGTCTGACCCCTCTTGATAAATTTCAAGGAACAGGAAATAATTAGGAACATGCTTCTGTCTCCTTTCAGTTCCTATCATCACATTATGATTATTTTACTGTTAACTGTTCGGTTCCCGAACCCATTGTTCCCGTTGCTAACAAGGGGCTCCAACAGCTGAACTTAGCATGAAAGTGTATTTCGCTCTGTGAGTTTAGCCGAGGAGGCTGTGCAGTCAAAACACTCTAAAAAAAAAAAAATCTTAAAAGAGTTATCTTGGCCTATAAAATTATTTTTAAAAAATCAGCATGGTGCTTATTCAAAGAACTCCTGGCCAATGATAAAAGTATTTGCAGGGTCAACCTTCCTATTGAGCTCAGGAGAAAATTCACAGCTGGTGAATTACTTTGGTTCCTTCAGGAAATTGCTCTTAAAAGCACTGCTTGTTTTAGTTGTGTTTAAAGACAGTGTTCAAAAACCCCTATCCCACTGTTTCCATGCTCTGTAATTAAAGGAATATGACCGTGGTTTTAATATGCTGTGTCAGCAAAGGAACAGACGTGGAAATAATTAAAAACACATTCAGAAATCCCTGCTAGAAGTCACAGAGAAGTCCAGGCAGGATAAAAAGTAAATACAAGTTAAATCAAGTAAGCCAAAGGATATGAAGTTCCTATAAAATAACCAACCCCTTTTATTAAATTAATAAATCCCTGCCTACTAATACTAAATGTTTACACATCCATATTTGCACAGACTTCCTTCTCTTCTTCCATTGCAGGAAAAGAATGAAGATGGTTAAATAGAGGGAAAAGCAAATAGAGGGAAGGAAAGGAAAGGAATGGAAGAACAGAGAAAGGGAAGAAAGAAAAAAAAGGAAGAACGGGAAAGGAAAGGAAGAACAGAGGAAGGGAAGAAAGGAAGAGAAAGGAAAGAAAGAACAGAGAAAGGGAAGAAAGGAAGAAAGGAAAAGAATTGGAAGAGGAGAGGAAAAAGGAAAGGGAAAGGAAAGAAAAAAGGAAGGAAAAGGAGGAAGGAAAAAGAAAGGAAAAGAAAGGGGAAAGGAAACTCTGTTGAGGTTTGTGTGTATGTGTGCCTGCAGTTTTCTTGGCAAGATTTTGGAAGTGATTTGTCATTGTTTTCTCCCAAGGGCAGAGAGGGAGTGACTGGTCCAAGGTCATCCAGCTGGCTTTGTGCCTAAGGCAAGACTAGAACTCACTGTCTCCCAGTTTCTATCCTGGTGCCTTAGCTGTCACACAAACTGGCTGTCTGTGAGGTTATGAGAAAGGATTAAAGTTCCTAGACAAACAGCTCCCTCCAAACAGCTCAACCTCAGGCATTTTCTTCAGAAGCAGTTTTCCAACTCCCCCCCCCCCCCAGCCCCACCAGTGCTGTTTGCAACATTTACTCTTCCTTTATTTTTAACAGCTTCTTTTATTCTTAGCAGCAAGTAGATGCCTGACCTCCCTCAATTTACCAATAACTATTTGATGAGGGAAAGGCATCTTTTAAAAAAAATTAAAAGAGAAATAATGAGAAACTTGATGAAAGATATTTGCGTGTCCATATGGGGATGGGATAAATTGGAATTATGTTGTATAAAAATATTGTTTTGTTTGACTTGTAAGGATTTACAATATTAAGAGGTTTTATGTGTTTATGTATTTAATGGTTAATGATGTGTTGTTTTATCTTTAAAATTAATAAAATTTGTTTCAAAAAAAAAAAATTAATATTTTTTTTTAAAAATATGAACATTCGATCTTCCATTAAACAGTGTGTTGTCTGGGTACAAATATCTCTGTGCAATTAGAATCAAAATTTACAATACTCATATTGATATTAATCTTACAATAGCAATATTATATATAATAAACCTATTCATTTTTCTCTTTTAACATGTCTTCTAATAAGGATATCATAATATTAAACATAGCAATTGTTAAGTCTGGAGCATGGGTGCGAATAATGGAGACGAGCCGGTAGAAACAGTGAACTTCAAACTCTTTATTTACATGGTGTGACAGCTCAAAATGGAGGGCTGCTATAGGCTTCCTTATATAGGCAACTTATTAACTATTCAACCAATAGCAATCCGGGAGTGCTAGCTCCATTAACCAATGAGAATGGCCTGTTAATGGCCAATCAGATTCTCCTGAACGGACCAATCCGATCTTGCCATTCACAGCCAATCAGAAGTGCAAGGCCAAAACCCTGCACTTGACTTCAAGCTCAATAAATAACTTTATTTAACAATTATTCATTCACAACACCCCTTCCACCTGGCTTCTGTTTATGGGGCGCGGTCACGTAGTCCTTGAGGTAGGACGGTTGTTTTATTAATCTTTTTGATTTTCGCTGTGCACCTGGCATTTGGCTGCACTCTTGTTGAGGTAGAGCGTTGTTTGGCGAAAGGGGTGCCTCTGGATCAGAGTTCACATTTTCGTTGTCACCAATATCTTCAGCAACTCCCTGAGGTGAACTCCCTGAGTTGTTTGAGGGTTTTCCAGGAGACCATTGAAAGAGATGATCCCGAGTCAACTTCCATTTGGCAAGGCTGATTTTCAATGTCCACTTAAACTTGAATTTTCTTGGCATCCAATGAAGAGGCGTGACGGATAGTGATTGTTTGGTGAGCCTCTTCTCACCTCGTTAGGCGATTCACGGGTTGGTTTCTGTAGGAGTGGTTTGCTGGTTCTCACCTTACAGGACGGTTTCCTGTCGATTGGCGAAAACTGGCCCCCTTCGAGGTCTGGCTGGGTCTGAGGAGACTTCTGCAGACCCGTCCGATATGGCCTCATTTCCCGCACTTGTGGCAGAGTGCGTCACGGAATTTGCAATCAGAATGGTAATGGTTGGCCCCGCAGCCAGTGCACGGTTGCTGGGACTTTGGGTAATGGTCCCGATCGGACCGTAGTCGATGGACCTCTTCTTCATCGCTGTCTGATGACAAAGAGAGGTCCTCGTGGTGGGCCGTCGAAAGCTGTCCTTCCGACTTAGGCGAAAGTTCGCTGGCTGGTTGGTGTGTCAGAGCGCGATTTCAGCATAGTTGGGCAGCCGACTTCTTGGTCGCTTCCGCTGCCGTAGCTTCAGCGATGGCATCGGCAAGGCTAATGTTGCCCTTAGCCATTATTTTGCTCTGCACGTTTAGAGCATCTAATCCTAGAACTACTCGGTCTCTCAAAGCCTCTTCTAGGCCTCCCAAGTTTCGGAGGTCCGCAACGAAATCGGCAACGCTTTCTCCTTTCCTCTGGTTTTTTGGTAGAACTCGTGCCGTCTTACGAGCGTTGGAATGGTCGGTGCGTAGTGGGCCCTTAGTAGCGGTTCGAGGACGTCCCAGTCCATGGCCTTCACTTCAGCCAGTTTTTCTAGCGCCTTGGCCATCTTGAATACGGTCAGCCCGCAATGTGTCAGGAATACCACCCGTTTCTTCCTGGTTGTGGCATCCTTCAGATTATTCATTTCCAAGAACATTTGGAAACAGTCCATATAGGACTCCCAGTCCTCTTGCACTGGGTCGAACGGAGTGGGTGGTACTATGCCGCCGGACATGGTTCCGCCGTTGTGCATTTCAGCCATGTGCTCAGTTGTCTTCTTCGTTGCTTAGTCAGTTCTGACATCTCCACATCCCACCCTCGTCACCAGTGTTAAGTCTGGAGCATGGGTGCGAATAATGGAGACGAGCCAGTAGAAACAGTGAACTTCAAACTCTTTATTTACATGGTGTGACAGCTCAAAATGGATGGCTGCTATAGCCTTCCTTATATAGGCAACTTATTAACTATTCAACCAATAGCAATCCGGGAGCACTAGCTCTGTTAACCAATGAGAATGGCCTGTTAATGGCCAATCAGATTCTCCTGAACGGACCAATCCGATCTTGCCATTAACAGCCAATCAGAAGTGCAGGGCCAGAACCCTGCACTTGACTTCAAGCTCAAGATAACTTTATTTAACAATTATTCATTCACAACAGCAATCCTAGTAGTTACGTTAATAACAGTTATCATATTGTTTACATCTCTATTTTAAACGTACTTTCTACATTTCACTGATCTCCTTCATTTGTTTCTAACTTCCATTTTTCTTCTCTAACCATCAATAAAATAATTCCCATGTCATATCATATTCAATTTGTTCTTTCTCCTTAATTGCAAGTGCTAACCTGTTCATTTCTGCACGTTCTAATATTTTCCTAATCACATTCTCTTCACTGGAAAAGCATCTTTTTATGCAGTAAACATGGAGTACATCTGCAGTTGACTATATGATATGCAGATATGTATCTTACAAGTTATGAATTACACCCAGAAGGTGTAAGCTTTACCTTTCAAATGTCATTTGAACTATTGCAGGTACAGATAACAGATAATCAGAGTTGGGACCTTGTAGGTCATCTAGTCCAACCCCCCGCCACCAAAGCGGGGGAGACCCTACACCATTTCTGACAAATGGCAGTCCAATCTCTTCTTGAAGGTCTCAAGTGATGACACTCCCACAACTTCCGAGGGCAAAGCTGTTCCATTGGTTGATTGTTCTCACTGTCAGAAAGTTTCTCCTTATTTCCAGGTTGAATGACTCCTTGATCAGTTTCCATCCATTATTCCCTGTCTGGCCTTCAGGTGCTTTAGAAAATAGCTTGACCCACTCCTTTCTGTGGCAGCCCCTCAAATACTGGAAGACTGCTATCATGTCTCCCCTGGTCCTTCTCTTCGCTAGACTAGCCAAGCCCAGTTCCTGTAACTGTTCTTCATATGCCTTAGTCTCCAGTCCCCTAATCATCGTGGTTGTTCTTCTCTGCACTTTTTCTAGAGTTAAAATCCTATTCTACTCTTGTCTAAGGTGTGAAGATTCCTGGCAGTGGTTTCATCAATTAAATCCCTATACAGGTAGGTCCTTGATTTACAACCATGTGGGGTGGGGGCTTGAAAAACCACCAAAGATTTGATATTAATCCAAGGAAAATAGCTTTATTGTAGCATTTCTGCAGAAACGGTTCCTGCCCTGGCAGGTGGGAGGAACCCAGAGCAAAGTTTGCATTCTATTTTATACCCTGATCTACCGCCCCATCCTAGGATAGCTTGGTTTACAATCTACCTATTGAATTTCAGTATACAATTCATCACCAAATATGGGATATCAGGAAGTTAAATGCTTCCTAACACGTACATATTTTCCCAGATTTTCCCAGAGCACAATGTGTGATTGTTCAATGTTTCAATTCTCCCTCTTGCAGTAGAAAAGTATCAAAATCGCAGTTTTGAAGTTTGAGTCACAGTTACACAATGGATTTTATTCATGTTTTCCTCTTACAATTCCCCCCTTTTCTGCTTACATTCTTGACTTAAACTCACGCAACAGATCCCCAGCCTCTTTCAGAGCCATCTCCTTCTGAAACATCATCAGAGGTTCTTCCTCCTGCTTCCCGGATCTTGAACCTAAAGTTTTCCCTAATCTTCCACACATCGCTATTACACCAGGAAAACGCTGAACACAACAACACAACATCACACAGCATATAATAATTAATATAATTCCCATGATTGTAGATCTCAACCAAGCAGTGCTGGGAAGCCAAGACCATAATGCCCCCCCCACAAATCTGGAAATGAGGAATCACCTCTTTTTAATAATGGATTAGAACGAATGCGTTCCTCCATCGTTTGCACTGTTTTTGTAATATTGGGTTGGAAATCATGGATATATACACAGCAATGGGAATGAATCAAAGCACACACACACCCTTTTGCAGCTAATACAATGTCTAATGCATATCTATTTTGCAAAGCCACTTTTCTAACTTCAGAAAGTTCCGTGTTGAGCATTTTGATTGTCTTGATAGTATCATTAAACATGGCTACTGTAAAGTTATTCAGGATATGTAAATCTCTATAATTCATGGCTACTCCAACGGTGCCAGCACTCCCCATGCTATCTGTGTTTTCAACCTTCCCCCCCTCCCAGCGTTAGTCCTGAACTGATTTCTCTTTTATTCCAAATCCGTCCCTGGGGTAAGGTATTCAATTTATATGTTACTGGTATCATGTATCCCATGGTACAAATCCCACTCCAACGTGGTGGCATTTCTCTATATGCATGTTTCCCATACAACACCCACCTAAAATTTTCCATGGCGTATGTTTGATTTGAAGTCCGAGTCCAATTGATTATATCTTCAAAATACATCTGGTATTGGTCGTGATTAAAATAACTCAATTGATGATGAGTGTTAGAATAACTGTGGTTACTACAAGATAAAGGCATATCAAAAGTTTTGTTGCATTTTTCTCAATCACCCAAATCCACTCCTTTGGATACATTTCTCTTGAAACACACATATGCTTTTTTCTCTCAAATGGACAAATACCTTCCTAGATAGGTTTCTTTTCATAGGAGCCTGTTCAAATTTATTTCTCTTTGGTCTCAAATCCTGTTGACTTAGTGGGATTGCATGTAATGTTAAACCCTCCCCTGTCTTCCCTGGCATGTGCATGCACATCCAGCAGTTAGTTATGTTCAATGCTTGTGATACCTTCTTCAAATCCTTCATGTATGTATTGTCTTCCCATAAATCTGTCCCCAAAATCCCCTGTCTTCCTGACCTGTTGTGGGTAAACCAAGTTCAGTCCTACAAGTCCGATCAGGATCGGTAGGAACTTCATCTCTTTAATCTCAGCTTCAAAGGTTGCCCGTCCACTGGTTCAGCTCTCCAAGGCTTTTCTGGCTCAGGTGCTCTCTTCACTCGACTATAGTGCGACCATCCTCCCTCTTTGGTCCGGACGGTGGATTCAATCATCAATAGCACCTGATATGGGCCTTCCCAGCTAGGCTGAAGCTTCTCACTTCTCCAAGTTTTTACTAGGATCCAATCTCCAACTTCATAGGGGTGCTGGCTTCCCGCAAGTGGTGGTCGTTGTGCCAACAATCCCTGTTTATGAAGAGAAAACAAAGACCTGGACAGTGTCTGCAAATATTTTCTCAGAAACAAATCTTTAAATTCAGGAATTGGATTTCCTATTTTTGCCAAGTAGGGCCGCCCCATTAACATTTCAAAAGGGGAGACCCCAGTGTCTTTCCTTGGACATGTTCTGATTCTGAGTAATGCCAAGGATAAGTTCTTTGTCCAAGGTAATCCATTTTCCAATTGTAATTTGGTCAAATGTCTCTTCAATTCCCCGTTCGCCCTTTCCACTTTCGCACTGCCAAGGGGTATGCAAATCCCATTTCACCCCAACAGCTCCCATCACAGATTGCAACACTTTTTGTGTAAAATGTGTCCCCCCGTCAGAATCAATAGCTTCCATCATCCCATATCGTGGAATGATTTGTTCTAATAGGATCTTGGTTACTATGGATGCTGTGGCTCTTCTAATCGGATAGGCCTCTACCCATCCTGTCAATTGATCTTTAATCATCAATAAGTATTTCCAACAGATACTCTGGGCTAGTGTCCACATCTTTGGACTCCAAAAATGTGGTTTCACAGCTGTTACCAGTGCTTCTGTTCCCCAGTGTCTTTCCTCATGTACCTTCTCCAGAATTCCTCTCATTACATTCACGGGAACCACCCTCACCCCCTCTGAAGTTCTCCACCCATCCTCAGTTAATGTACACCCTTCTTTTTCCAAATCATCTTTCTCTTTTCCCTCAGGTTTCCAATCCTCATCCTCTTCCATTTCTAGCAAGGGAATTAATGCCATTACCAGCTTTATTTCCCCTGCAGCTTTTTCGCCCATTTGTCTGCCCACCTGTTTCCAACTAACTTTGAGGTATTCCCTTTCTGATGAGCATTCACATGTACTATTGACACTTCATTTGGCAGTTGCAGGGCCTCCAGAACCTGTTCCACAAGCTGTAATTGTTCAACTTGTTTCCCATCAGCCCTGATAAAACCCCTCTCCTGCCAGATCTTACCAAAGGTATGGACCACACCCCAGGCATATTTGGAATCAGTCCAAATTGTCACATCAATTCCTTCAGCCAATTCCAAGGCTCTCTTCAAAGCAAACAACTGGCACTTTTGTGCAGACTATGAAGGAAGGGAGCCTTTTTCTATGACCTCCCCTTCTCCTGTCACGACTGCAAATCCTGACTTCCTCTTTCCTTCCTTAACCCTGTTTGATTCATCCACAAACCATCTCTCCCCTCCTTTCAAAGGAGTTTCTTCCAGATCCTCCCTCACCTTTGTCATCAAATCTACTTGCAACAAACAATCATGATCCCCAGCTTCCCACTCCTGTCTTCTTCCTTCTAAAAATTCTGCTGGATTCAAATTCCTGTCTGTCCCAATCACTACATCAGAGCTGGTTCTCAAAATGGTCTCATATTTGAGAATCTGCCCCTCTGTCATTCAAGTTGTTGCCAACTGACTTAGCACAGAAGTAACCTGGTGGGGTGAATGCACAACAAGCCCCCCCCAAAGGTTAACTTCCTGCTCTCTACCACCAACATAGCTGTAGCAGCCACAGCCTGCACACACACCAGCCATCCTCTCACCACCAGCTCCAGAGTTTTGCTCAGAAAAGCGATGGGCTGATATTGCCCCCCTCTTTCTGTGCCAACACTCCTAGTGCCATTCCCTGAGCTGCTGACACATACAGATGAAATGGGAGCTTCAAATTGGGCAAAACCGGTGCGGATGACAGTGCCTTCTTTAAAACTTCCCATCTCTCATCATCTCCCTCTAACCATTCTATACTCTCTCCTTTTCCTACTAGCTTCCTGTGCAAGAATTGGGCTAACACAGTGTATTGGTCCACCTAAACTCTGCAATCCAAGAGCTTTATTTCACCTTCTTTTCCACAAACTGGATCTTTTCCCTTGAAACTCTCAATCCCTGCTCCTTCAGCCAATTTAGCAAAGCTACAGATGTTGCTCTGACCTCATTCTCTTTCTCCCCAGTCAGCAACAAATCATCCACATATTGAATCAACATAAAAGACACTAACTTTCCAAAGCCTGTCCACTCTCAGGATCAACCCCTCTCTCCCTCTTCTACTCATTGAATATTGTGGGGTCCAAAGCTTTGTCACCCCAGGCTGCACTTGAATCTTGATCGGCTGAATGTTCATTCGCCTTCTCTTCTCCTGCACAGACCTCATCTGAAATTGCTCCCTCATCTTCCACAGTCATCTTCCACATCCTTACTCCCTTCCCGGTATCCCACAGCTGGATACCAAACGCAGGCAACAGATCTCTCCCTAGCAAATTCACTTCAGCAGCCTCAGTCACCACTTCATTTATTTCCAGTCTGATTTGTTCAAACACCCTCACATCCTGTGATTTTCCACTCACCCCCACTACTTTTATCATTTTCCTTGATCTATGTGCACCCTTTATCGGGTCACACACAGAAGTCCGGCTTGTGCTGGTGTCTATCAGGAACAGCTGCTCCTGATGGTCAGGACCCACTGAAATGTTTACCAATGGCTCCCTGCAGGTCCTCTTAAAGGAGCCGAAACATCCCTAATCATCATACAATGCATAACTCCTCTCCTCCCAGTTGGTAGGACACTTCTGCGCAAAGTGTCCTTCCTTCCCATATCTGAAGCAACTCCTATCCATTCCAGGCTGTCTCATTCCCATCCCTCTGAAACCTCTTCCTCTGAAACTTCCTTGCATTCCGCCTCACCTTCTCTCACCCTGGCCTCCCATTGCCCCCTTTACACAATCCACACTTTTCTTCACCTCATTCTTAGCTGCAGCCTGCACAGCTGCAACCATCATCTGTGACTTCTGTCTGGTTTTTACAGTGTCTCTGAAGTTCTAACTGTTCGACCACCTCATGAGCATTCTCATGAAGTTTTGGAAGAGTCTTTTTCAATTCTCGCAACTCGGCTGGTTTTATGGGGGCAGCCACAAAGACTGTCACCAGGTTGCCTGCAGCATTGATCCCATTAGGAACTTCCCTTTGAGGAAATACATCCACTTCAGGTTTTCTCTGGAGGGAAAATTTTGAACACTTCTCAACTGTTTCACTTCTTTTCTCAGTCACGGATAGAAAGGCGGCTGAGGAGGGGGTTGTGCCACCGGCAATGGCGGTGGTGCCATAGGAATGTTGGCGGGCGCGTTATTCAAATTAGGATTTGCGGGCGGCGAACTCTGCAGCCAATCTTCTGTCTCACTCTCATTGTCTTTTTGTTGAGACATGTATTAACCCTCGATTGGAGGGACAGGACCTTCAAATTTCACATGCTATGTATGCAATTTGAGTGGTCATTTTGTGTTGGAGAATATAGTCTCTCAATTTGGTTATCCAATAGGTACTGGTTTCCCCCTCAGGACTCCAGTGATATGGAAATTTAGGATCAATCAGAGGATATTTTGGCCATCGGTCTCGACAAAGATAAATCATGTTTTTCTTTTTGAGATGTCTGGTGAATTCCTTTAGATTCAGGGAGAACCTACTGCTGGAGTAGCTGTCCCAGGGGTGAATCTATCGGAATTGATTTCCTGCCATTGTCAGTTTTTCCCTGTCCCAGCCAGGCTTCTTCCTGGTCTCCAAGACCCTTGCTTTGTCCCTTTCCCATCTCTACTCTTCCAGAATCCCAGAGCCTTGACTCACCAGTCCAGTCCTCCAGCAGACGCTGGATTCCCCCAGGGAGTTTAAGGACCTCTTCCCTCCCTTTTCTTTTTCTGACTGCAAATGAAAGGAACAAAGTTTTACCTGATCGCTTCAGACCTCTGAGGTAGTGGATGTGTGGGCGTCCCCAACTCAGGCTTTCCTCTATTCTCTTTTCGATAGTCCCAGACTATCAGTCGGCAAAACGCTGTTTCCAAGGATCGTCAGGATTTCCAGTCACCTCTGGAGCCGACCAGAATTCGGGGAGGAGGCACCTCTCAATGGGAGGTCGTGGCCAGTACTCACCTAGTCCCCGGCTTCCGGAAGACCACCGTTGAGGCTCCTGGCTTGGCTCGCCAAATTGTAGGGTGGGGGCTTGAAAAACCACCAAAGATTCGATATTAATCCAAGGAAAATAGCTTTATTGTAGCATTTCTGCAGAAACGGGTTCCTGCCCTGGCTGGTGGGAGGAACCCAGAGCAAAGTTTGCATTCTATTTTATACCCTGACCTACCACCCCATCCTAGGATAGCTTGGTTTACAATCTACCGATTGAATTTCAGTATACAATTCATCACCAAATATGGGACATCAGGAAGTTAAATGCTTCCTAACACGTACATATTTTCCCAGATTTTCCCAGAGCACAACGTGTGATTGTTCAATGTTTCAATTCTCTCTCTTGCAGTAGAAAAGTATCAAAATCGCAGTTTTGAAGTTTGAGCCACAGTTACACAATACACAATGGATTTTATTCATGTTTTCCTCTTACAACCATAATGGATGACAAAATTTCCATTGCTAAGTGAGACATTTGGTAAGAGAGTTTTACCTTAGTTTACTACTTTCCCTGCCACAGGAGTTAAGTGACTCACTTCAGTTGTTAAGTTAGTTAACATGGTCCTTAAGTGAACCTGGCTTCCCCATTGACTTTGCTTGCTCTCATAAATATGAGTCAGTTGTCAAGTATCCAAACTTTGCTTATGTGACCATGGAGATGCTGCAGGTTCTAAGGTCATAAATCAAATTTCTCTGGGTCGTGGAAACTTTGAATGTCACTAAATGAATGTGTCAGGATTCTGGCAGTGACCCCCATTTAAATCATGAATCTCAAGTCAAACTTCCAAAACTCAAAAAGGATTTATTGGGAGTTAAATTGTCTGGCATTGCCTGGGTGTAGCTGACTTTGAGACACATCATTCACTGTCACTTTTGACCCTGGTTTTTCTCCCCACTCCCTGGGTGTATCGTAATCTATATTCTCCAATGGGACACCTCCATAGCCAAAAGCCATCAATCATATTCTCCAATTAGAATTTTGCGCAGCAGAAACTTCGGTCGCCTGGAAACTATCTTTGAAAACATTTATGGAATGCACTTTCGGTTTTGCAAGCTGCTGTACTGCTCCCCCCTCCTCCCTTTCTGTTGGCAACTCTAAAAAGACCACAGAAATATTTTGTGAGTTGACAGAATGATTGTAAGTTGAAAACTACTTGTACCATAGTGAAAAATGCAATGCACTTCAACAGGATGGGTAGGGAAAGGTTATATCCAGGCAGGTATTCAACAGAGGAGCCTTCTGCAAAAGAAAACTTTGTAGAGTATATTTATTAGATATATTGCTTTCTCCAGCTGCTAAGTTCCTGAACAATAAACATCTAGATATAAATGCAGTAAGCCCAGTTATTCTTAAGGCGCCTTGTCAGACAGATGGTGCTATAAAATACGTTGGGACTTTCAACAAATTGCCTTCCTTAGCAAGGGAAATTCTGCTCCAGCTGTGATTGTAACTCAAGGACTATCTGGAATGAC
This sequence comes from Hydrophis major, assembly GCA_033807585.1. Classification (NCBI taxonomy): domain Eukaryota; kingdom Metazoa; phylum Chordata; class Lepidosauria; order Squamata; family Elapidae; genus Hydrophis; species Hydrophis major. The sequence goes on along the minus strand of CM066333.1, from coordinate 9,429,276 downwards.
TGTCTGGTTGCTTATTTTTTACAGATGGCCGTTGGGGATGACTTACCAATGTTTTGGTAAGCCGTCGGATTCTTCAATACACTGGTCTAGTTAAGCTGTTTAGTTTTCTGGAGTATTTCTCCAGAAATGAAAAAGATCTTGGAGTCTTAATGGATGATCTTTTAAATATGAGCCAGCATTGTGTGGCGGCAACCAAAAGAGCCAAGACAATCCTAAACTGCATCAACAGAGGGATAGAATCAAGATCACGTGAAGTGTTAGTACAACTTTATAAGGCCTTGATAAGATCACATTTGGGATCCTGCATCCAGATTTGGTTGCCACCATATCAAAAAGATGTTGAGACTCTAGAAAGAGCGCAGAGAATAGCAACAAAGAGGATTAGGAGCCGGCGGGATAAAACATATGAAGAGTGGTTGCAAGAAATGGGATATGTCTAGTTTAATGGAAAGAAAGACCCAGGGGTGACATGATAGCAGTCTTCCAAGACTTAAAGGGCTGCCACAAAGAAGAGAGGGGCAACCTATTCTCCAAAGCACCTCAAGGCATGTCAAGAAACAATGCAAAGAAATGAATTGACCAACTTAGAACTAAGGAGAAATTTTCTGACAGTTTGAGCAATTCATTGGTGGAACGGCTTCCACCAGAAATTAAACACTGGAGGTTTTTAAGATGAAATTGGCAATCAGTTGTCTGAAATGGTATAGGGTCTCCTGACTGAGCGTGGGGAGGTGGGGACAGGGGTGGGGAGGGTTGAACTAGAAGACCTCCAAGATCCTTTCCAACTCTATAATTCTGTTTGCCAATCCCGAAATTGACCTACTGCTGGCTTCAAACAAGAAATCAATTGTCATTGATTATGCTTCATTGTCAGCTGGTGCTCCATTCAAAATCCAAGAAAGAAACACTTAGACTCTTTTAATTAGAGAAAAGATATCTTTCACTGGATCTGAGAAAATAGGCGCGTAAATCACATATACAAAGTGATGGCAATGTTCCCACCCCCAATAGTTCAAATGGTTCTTCCAATTAAAAGTTGTGAATGTCATCGTGTGCACATCTTCAGGTGGTGGTGAGGCTTCCGTCTGTTGACCTTGGCATACTTTGATAAAGGTTTGCAGCTGCGCAAAGAGAAGAAAGCTAAGCAAGAAATAGAAACCTAAGCAAGAACGTACTCTCCCCTGCTCCTCAGTTTATACAGTAGTAGTTTGCAACACCTCCAGTTCACTTCCCATACTTTTCTCCCCTCCTCCCCCTGTTACTTATGACAGCCAGAAGATGCAAAGCAAAGGAAGAAAATCTTGAAGGCTGACATTCATGGAAAAATATTTTTCTTTGGAATCAAGCGGTACTCAATATATTTCATGGTTCAGGGACCCAAAGTAAAATCACAACAAAAATGTTTGATACCCATGGACACCCTAAAGATCCTGGATATCATAAAACCATGATGGCGAACCTATGGCATGTGTGCCACCTGAGCATGCGAGCCATTTGTGTGGGCACATGAACCCCAGCCAAACTTACCTGCACTGCACATGCACACACCTCCCAGCTGATTTTCAGTCCATTTGAGGCCATGTTTGCCCTCCTGTGGCTCAAGGGAAGCCTCTGGAGTCTCAGGAGGCCAAAAAATGGGCCTTACAGAAATACTGGAAGTGCTGAAACAGGCCCGTTTTCAGCCTCTAGAGGTTCCAGAGGCTTCCTTCGAGCCTCTAGGAGGGCAAGAACAGCCTTCCCTGGGCTCCAGAGGCCCTTCAGAGGCTGAAAATGGGCACTTCCAGTCAATTGAGGTCATAAGTCTAGGACTATCTGTACATCATAGAATCATATGTAAATATTGATTTTTTTTTTTTTAAAGAGCAACTTTTACCCAAAATCAGGCAAAGCAGGCAGGCAGATTGAGTTCTGTGATTCTGCTCACAGAATCACAGATTCCCTCAGAGATCTATCTTTCTGCCATTGGCTATCAGTGTCTGTTACATAAAATTTGCTTGCAAACAAACTCACAAAATTAACTCACAACATACCATGGATGTAAATATTGAATTTTTTATTTAAAAAAGAGCAACTTTTACTCAAAATCAGGCAAAGCAGGCAGGCAGATTGAGTTCTGTGATTCTGCTCACAGAATCACAGATTCCCTCAGAGATCTATCTTTCTGCCATTGGCTACTTGAGTCTGCACTGAATAATAGAAGCTTCAGTCCTAAGGAAGGTTTCCTGCCTTCTAGCTAATCTAAATCTCCTGGCACAGCAGAACAGCTGATGGCTGGGTGGAGCAGGGGAGGTTGAAAAGAAAAATAGCAATTTAACAGGCAAGTTTGCAGGTAAGGAGTGAGTGGACGGGGAGGGTTCCCGAGGGCTATGTGGGTGGCACAGCTTTGTGTTCCTGCGCAACCTGGATCAATTGCTTTGGGGGTGCTCTGTGGGTGACATTGCTCTGCAGACCACCAAAATTTTCTCATGGACCACCAGTGGGCCATGGCCCATCAGTTCGGCAACCACTGGTCTAGTCTATAGATTGAAGGCAATAGAAGAAGGGGATGGAGTCACTGAAGCAGTTGGCCTGAGCTTAAATTGACTCCGGGGGATGGTAGAGGACAGGCAGGCCTGGAGGAATGTTGTCCATGTGGTGGCGATGGGTTGGACACGATTTTGCAACTAACAACAAGAAGTCCATTTCTGACAACCTCCATCAATAAAGCACCCACAACTGATTCATTCTTCTCTTGTCCAAAACAAATTGTTATAAAACATGCAAGAATTCTCGAGAGAAATATTTCAGATGACAAACTTAGTCAGCAAGGACTATTGATAGCAGACTTTGTTAAATCAGAGATTTAACAAAATTGTTTTGACATTGATTTGAGTTTTAAGCATCTCTCTGAAATGATCATTTGCATAATCCATCCACAGAGCCCGCAGGACTTTTAATTTGTGCAATTGCTTTTCATGCTGAGATAAGTAGAGAAACCCTTGCGTAAACAAGTAAAAATCTGTCAAAATATTTATAGGACATTAACCAAGTGATAAATTCCAAGCAACGTTTTCAGAAGGCTGCCATCAAAACCTCAGGAGAAATTAATAAAGGTTTCAGATCATTTGAAGTAAGCCATAGACCTGTGATGATCCAGAAATTTATTATTATTATTCCATCAGGCTGAACCAAGGAGGACTTCAGGAGAAATCAAGTAAAGGAGTCAGGAAAAAAAAAAAAGCTCATTTATAAGGCTGACCAGGTTTGAAGAGGTCTTGAAACCTAAATTGCTTCTGGTTGATATGGAGAAAATTCCGGTCTGAAGGTCAACACACCAAACTGTTAACTAAATTGTAGCTCATGGGTCTCCACACTTGGCAAAATTTTAGACTTGTGGACTTCAACTCCCAGAATTCCCCAGATCCCACTCCTGGTTGGCCCTGCCCACCCCACCCTGCCCCTCCCAGGTGTCCCCACCAGGGGTGGGATGCAAATATTTTTTACTACCAGTTCTGTGGGCATGACTAGGTGGGCGTGGCCATGTGACTGGGTGGGCGTGGCTTCTTCTTCATTTTTGTGCAGCACCTTTCCCCTGTGTTCCATTTTTTTCTTTTTTTTGCCTCCTGGGCCTCAGGGAAGCCTCCCGGGAGAAGCAATAAGACAGCAAGGGGAATCCAGGCACAGCGGATGGTCAGGAGGAAAAAAAAAAATACTGGTTCAGATGAACCGGTAGCAATTTTTTTTTTTTTACTACCGGATCGCTTGAACCGGGTTGAACCGGTAGAATCATACCACTGGTCCCCATGCAATCCGATTTGGATGCAGGTAAGTGCAGGGCGTGCATGGAGGCTCGGGGAAGGGTGAAAAATGGGCCTCCCAGAGGTTCAGGAAGGCTAGAAATGGGCTCGTTTCTGGCTTTCAGAAAGACTCTGGAGCCCAGGGAGTCTGTTTTCACCTACCCGGGGGCTCGAAGAAAGTGTTCAGAGCCTGAGGAGGGCAAAAACACCCCCTGCCATGGTGCAGGAGGATGACCAGGCCATGCCCACCCAACAACCAGGCAGAGAACCCTTTGCTAAAAATTTTTGAAGCCCGCCCCTGCGTCTAATCCAAACCCCTGCTTAAGCAGGAGATCCTACATCATTTCAGACGGTCCAAATCCTTTTACGTCCAGTGATGAAGCAGATAACAGATAATCAGAGTGGGAAGGGACCTTGTAGGTCATCTAGTCCAACCCTCCGACCAAGCGGGAGACCCTACACCATTTCTGACAAATGGCAGTCCAATTTCTTCTTGAAAGTTTCAAGTGATGGCGCTCCCACAATTTCCAAAGGCAAGGTGTTCCATTGGTTGATTGTTCTCACTGTCAGAAAGTTTCTCCTTATTTCCAGGTTGAATCTCTCCTTGTTCAGTTTCCATCCATTATTCCTTGTCTGGCCTTCGGGTGCTTTAGAAAATAGCTTGACCCCTTCCTCCTCTCTGTGGCAGCCCCTCAAATATTGGAAGATTGCTATCCTGTCTCCCCTGGTCCTTCTCTTCACTAGACTTGCCAAGCCCAGTTCCTGCAACCATTAGTTGTACGTTTTAGCCTCCATTCATTGTTCAATAAAACTCATCCTAATTCTAATTATCCAAAAAGATTATCCCTTTTTATTGTCAATTTGAGCTTGCCACCCCTTTACTTTATACATTTCCCCATTTTATTCCCTTTAATTCATTATAAGATTTTAGCATAATATAGTCATTTTTAATTACCATATTCTACATTAATAACAATAATCAGAGTTGAAAGGGACTTTGTAGGTCATCTAGTTCAACTCCCTGAACAATTTCTGACAGATGGCAGTCCAATCTCTTCTTGAAAGTCTCAAGTGATGGCACTCCCACAACTTCCGAAGGCAATTCTATTCCATGGGTTGATTGTTCTCACTGTCAGAAAGTTTCTCCTTATTTCCAGGTTAAATCTCTCCTTGATCAGTTTACATCCATTATTCCTTGTCTGGCCTACAGGCGCTTTAGAAAAAAAAACAGTGACCCCTTTCTCTCTGTGGTAGCCCCTCAAATATTGGAAGATCCACAACTTCTGAAGACAAGCCATTCCACTGGTTCATTGCTCTCACTGTGAGTTGGGCATCCTTCTGACAAGCAAAGCCAATATGGAAGCCCGATTCACTTTACAAATATTTTACACATTGCAGCGATTCACTTAACAACCGTGGCAAAGAAAGTGATAATGTGGGATGAAATTCTCTTTGCCACTGTCTCACTTAGCAACAGAAATTTGGTGGTACGTGAAGGACTATCTGCATCTATTTCCTTTTTGAATGGTAAGACGCCCAGGGTCATTGAATGAGATGGGAAGCTATAAGAAATCAAAAAAAAATTGTTATTAAATAATTATCTTAGGGATAACATTGGTTACCTAACTTAGTTTGGGTAAAAATAATATATAAACTATGTTAGTGAGTTTAAGTGTGTGTATCACTTTAACTGCAAAACATGTATTTTGGGTGCGGTTGTAAAATCACCATAAGAGGGAGCAAGAGAGCTCACTGTTTGCTGGCTTTTACTGTAGTAGCTGACAATGATGGATTGATGGTGATAACTGCGTGTTTCCCTGCTGTTGCTGAAACGAAGAAAAGGGGTTTGATTTTCTTCATATTTCTGACTGCAAAAGAGATATACTGCTGGACTGATTATTTGTAAGTTTACTGACCTCTATTTTCGACACTGGACTTTGCAACTGATTAATCCCCGGATGGACTGAACTAGTTTATGACATATGGACTGTTTGACTATGCCATAACTCTTGCTGGAATAAAAAACTATTTAACTGGCACAGTGTATCTGTCTTACTGAGTGTAAACTAAAACAACGTTTATCTCACATCATTTGCCTGCCTGCTAGACTGCCGTTGCACATTCTGCTAGGGTGTGTATCCCTAACACATTAAACTCTCAATGTTTCCAGAGAAATAAAGACAGTTCCAGATGCCTTCTCGGCTCAAGGAAAGCGGTTTGATAACTTGAGTGCTACAACTTAAGCCATTAAAAGATTAAATTTGGGAAGGTATAAATGTTGAGGATATTATAGTGCTTTCAGCTGTAGATCATCACAGGATAATGTGTGGCACAGAGATGGGATTCAAAAAATTTTACGATTCTGTGGGCATGGTATGGTATGGTGGGCGTGGCTTGGTGGCCATGGCAGGGGAAGGATATCCTGCAAAATCCTCTTCCCTCCCCTCCCCACCCCACTAACCTGCTTTCCAGCTCTGTTCTCCTGTGCAAGGCAAGCTGGGGCTCATTGGGAGGCAGAGAAGAGATGGGGTTGGTGGGGCTAGTCAGAGCTGGTACTTGCGGGTTCTCCGAACTACTCAAAATTTCCGCTACTGGTTCTCCAGAACTGGTCAGAATCTGCTTAGTACACACCTCTAGTGTGGCACAGCTTGAGTGTTTTATGAAACCCACCTTGGAGGGGTATCTCCCTGTCTAATGTAACCAACCTCACAAAGAAAATAAAAATAGAATCTCTGTGCTTTGACTCATGGATATTCAAAAAACACTGACAAGGAAAGGGAAGATGCTGGCAAAGGGATAATGGCTGGCTTTGAAAAACTCCCTAAGGTCCAACAGATGTGAAAACAGAGGCTTCTAGAATAGCCCCAAGTTACTTTTCCAAAAGGCAGGTGGACTTTCTCCTTGTTTGTTTGTTTTCCCCCCCTTGAAAACGTTTCGCTTCTCATCTGAAGAACTGAAGAAGCTTCTTGAATGAGAGGGGGAAATGTCCAGTTGCCCTTTGGAAAAGCGTCTTTGGATGATGGAGGATCTCCATAAACATATGCAGGTCGTCCTTTACTTACGATCACAAATTGAGCCCAATATTTCTGTTGTTAAGCGAGACATTTGTCAAGGGAGCTTTATCCCATTTTGTGACCTTACTCCCCTCCGTAGTTAAGTGAATCCCTGCAATTGAGAAGTAGCAATGTGGTTGTTAAGGGAACCTGGCTTCCCCTTTGCTTGTCAGAAGGACGCAAAAGAGGATCACTAGACACAGCAATGGTCATAAATAGGAACCAGTTGCCAAGTATCTGAATTTTGATCAGTAACCATGGGGATGCTGCATAGGTCATAACTATGAAGAATGGTCATAAATCACTTTTTTCAACCCTAATCCTAATCCTAACCCTAACCCTAACCCTCCTCTCCTTCCTTTCCTTTCCTTTCCTTTCCTTTCCTTTCCTTTCCTTTCCTTTCCCTTCCTTCCTTCCTTCCTTCCTTCCTTCCTTCCTTCCTTCCTTCCTTCCTTCCTTCCTTCCTTCCTTCCTTCCTTCCTTCTTCTTCCTTTCCTTTCTATCATTTTACTGCTGTACTTAAAATCTTTAATAAAAAAACATGAAAATAATGGCCAGGTAGGTATTAATAGTTGTATTAATAGTTCTATTTTCCAGCTATTTTTTGGCTCAGTTTCCTCTTGCATTTATTTAGGGGTACGGTACCTATCATTTTCCTCATTGATAAAAAAAAAAACCTCCAGGTCAAATCATATTTGCCCATCGTGTTCCCTGCAAAAATTGGAGGGATCTTATATCAAGAAAAAATTATACCATAGGACAAGCAGGGCTGGGCTGCTGGGGGTTCACAGGGGTTCAGGAGAGCTCCTAGCTAAGATTCTATGCAGCTCGGAGAACCCCCAAATCCCACTCCTGGTTGGCCCCACCAACTCCTCCCCTCCCCACCCCTCCCAGGAGTCCCCACACGGCCCGTTTTAGATGCAGGGATGTGCAGGGCATGTGTGGAGGCTCAGGGAGGGTGAAAAACGGGCCTCCTGGAAGTTTGGGAAGGCTGGAAATGGGCCTGTTTCTGGCTTCCAAAGAGCCTCCAGAGCCTGAGGAGGCCATTTTCACCCTCCCAGAGGCTCAAGAGAAGCTTCTGGAACCCGGGAAGTAGGGGTGGGATTCAGTTTCTTTTTTAACAACCAGTTCTGTGGCCGTGGTTTAGCTGGTGGGTGTGGCTTGGTGGTCATGTGACTGGGTGGGCGTGGCCAACTTGGCATCACTCATGTCAAGGGGCGCTTCTCCTCGCCTGGCCTCTCATGACAATGGGGATGCTGCAACGGTCATAAGTGTGAAACATGGTCATAAGTCACTTTTTAGTGCCATTTTAACTTTGAATGGTCACTAAATGAACTGTTGTAAGCCAAGGATTACCTGTATAAAAATACAAAAAGCTTTTTTGCTTGCAAAAAGCTGCCCTAAATACCAATCATTAGATTAAAAAATACCTGCAAGCCAGAGTTACAAATCAGGCAAGCTGCCAGAGCACCTTGAGGCATTAAAATAGTTAAAATGCAGGAATAACTATCAAGCAGCCAACTCTTGCTCATAAAGTGAAACCCTTTAGCCGAGAAGTCATTTAAGCTCTCCAAAAAAAAACAGACACAGGAAAAGCAATCCTTAGATCCATTTGCACCACTTAAAAATACCAGCTGGTCTCACTTACCTCACAAGATATCCTAAGGAAATCATTCAGATTTAAGTAAAGGTCACATGTCCCCAGAAAGGCAGTAAAAAAATATCAGTGCCAAGCTTGCATCCTGCCTCTTGGAAGTATAGCCCAAAAGGACAGTGCCAGATAGTACTAAATCAGTGAGGAAGACCCCCTCCCCAGATAGAAAAAGAAACCACGAAGGAAGAAAAAATTGAAACACAATACAAATAATTAAATCACAACAGTAGCTGTTGTTTGTTGAAGCTGAATAGGGAAAATTATCCCATCAATAAACACAGGATTAAACTTCACCAAGCACAGAATTAACCTTCACCAAAAACCAGTTTTAGACCAAAACTCAGAAAAGGTATGTAAACTCATGTTTGAATGTCAATCTTTCTAGCTAGCCAAGAAGCCTTGCTGAATGTCACTCATCTTCTTCCCTGTCACTAAAAGCTCTGCTTCATGATTCAATTATTTCTTCAAAGTGCGGATTGTCCAGGGAAGTATTTCTTCCCAACAGCAGTGTAAAAACCTTAAAACAACCCTTCCACTTTAAGAAAGCCAAGCCTCATAAACTCCAGAGACAGGAAGTCTAGGTGTTTGCCAAGAATGTAATAAGGGTGGAAAAAAACAAAAGGAGATTGCTTCTAACTACTGGTTTTCCGAACTGCTTAGAAAGTTAACAAGGGGTTCGATAGAACTGGATAGAACCGGTAGAATCCCACTCTTGCTGGGGAGGGAAACCCCCCCCGCCATGGTGCAGGAGGCTAATTAGGCCACACCCACCCAGCAACCGGGTGGAGAACCCATTGCTAAAATTTTTGAAGACCCCCCCTGATGACAAGCACAAGTAATCTTTCTCCTAATGCATATCTAGAAAAGTTCACACCACACCACACATTAGTCATCTATTCTAAAGCATCTTTCCAAAGCCAGCTAAAGCGGTGAGCCTTTTAAGCCAATATTGGATGACATGAAATGATCAAGGACAAAACATATCAAAACAAGTTATGTAAACCTCATTATGCTTTGCAGTCAAACAAGACCGGCAGAATTTGAAAACAAAAGCTTGTGCAGACCTCGTGTCAGACTGACACACGATTAAAGAAATTTAACAAATGCATCCAAGAAGTCTTTTGCGGTGATAATTTATTTAACAGAAGATCGGTTAATGAATCGACAACGCCTCCACATAACTGCATTTTTTTAAAAAAGTAAACTAGACCATAATATAAGTTATCTTTTGTTTATTTGGCTAGCGGAAGGCTGTGATTGTGTTTACACCAAAGACTTTGTTCACACATTGGGGTTCCTTTTCTGTTGTGGGAACTATAAGGTAGCTTTCATCCATTTAACAGCTGTTTCATTTTTTAAATAGTGGGTGGGTGCGTGGGAGATACACCCATTCTGGTGGATCAGAAGGGGAAGCTTAATCTTTCTTTTTTTCCTAGCTCCATTCATTCTACCATTCTTTATTTTTCTCCATCTCTAAACTGGTTCACTAATGAGCAAATCTCTCTCTATAAAAGCGAAATACCATTCAATCACCATCACAAAATCTCCAGAACCATAAAGCCTACAAACTTGAAATTTGGCACGTTCCTCTTGGCTTCTAGGTGCTCACTAAGAAAGGATTTGTCAAAATGATCATCAGAGCATTAGTATTTCGTATATTATTAACACAACCTTATGCTGAGGAGTTCTACTCTCCCTCCTCACCTGAAAATAAATATCTTCCAAATGCAAAACACAAGCAGAGGAGAGAAGTTTCAGTTTCACAGCAGGAAGCAGCTGTAGTACAGAACAGTTGAGCTAAGCCACACCCAGGCTCCTTGCTGTCTCCTTGTTCACACAGCAAACACTGTTTCACTTTCCAAACAGCCCTCAGTTCTCTCACACACCGACAGGATGCTAGCCAGATGAATACCGATGGACGCTGGTAAGCAGAGGCAGAATTTCTCCCCCACTTTATTTTCCTCCCCAAAACTAAACCCAACCACATAGTTTTGTAGCAAAGCATGGGTATCCAGCTAGTACATGATATTGGTGTACTTGTGTGCATAATTACTTTGGGGGTTACATGACAGCTTGGCATTGGGGGTATCTATGAGTCCTAGTGGACAATCACTTAAATATGAGCCAAACATGTGCTGCAGCTGCCAGTTCTAGGCCGAATGAATAGAGGGATAGAATCAAGATCACATGAAGTGTTAAAACCACCTAATAAGGCCATGGTAAGGCCACACTTGGAATACTGCATCCAGTTTTGATAGCCACAATGTAAAAAAGATGTTGAGACTCTAGAAAGAGTACAGAGAAGAGCAACAAAGAGGATTATGGGACTGGAGGATAAAACATACAAAGAACGGTTGCTGGAATTGGGTATGTCTTGTCTGATGAAAAGAAGGACTAGGGGGTGACATGATAGCAGACTTCCAATATCTAAGGGGTTGCCACAAAGAAGAAAGAGTCAACTTAGAGCTGCCTCAAAGGTCAGCACAATGCCAAAAAAAAAAAAAAGATGTTGAGACTCTAGAAAGAACGCAAGGAAAAGTAACAAAGATAATTAGGGGATGGAAGCTAAAACATACAAAGAAACGTTTGCTGCAGTGATGGTACTCAGCCGGTTCGTACTGGTTCAGGCAAACTGGTAGCAAGAATTTGGTGTGGGTCACCCGGACCGAAAGTAGCTTCTGGCTGGCCACTCCCCCAACCTGGTCGCCCAGTCGCTGCTCACTCGCTGGCCCCACCCACCGATGCCCGATGCTCGCCTGCCCAGTCACTCCTTAAGGTATTTCTTTTTTTTTTAACCTCCTGACAATCAGCTGTTTCTACAAACAGCTGTGCCGGGACTCCCCTCACTTCTTACTGCTTTGCCCAGGAAGCTTCCCTGAAGCCCAGGAAGGCAAAAAATGAAGGGGGCTCAGCCCCCTCCATTTTTTTTGCTTTCCTGAGCCCCAGGGAAGCCCTCTGGGAGCAAAAAACGCCCCCCTGGAGGCTCCCCTGAGGCCAGGAAGGCCCCCAAAAATGGGGGGGGAGAGATGCTGCAAAAAAACCCATGCCCACCCAATCATATGGCCACGCCCACCTAGCCACGCCCACAGAACTGGTAGGGAAAAAAATTTGAATCCCATCACTGGTTTGCTGGAATTGGGTATGTCTAGTTTAAGGAAAAGAAAGACTAGGAATGACATGATAGCAGTGTTTCAATATTTGAGGGGCTGCCACAAAAAAAAAGGGGGGGGTCAAGCTACTCTCCAAAGCACCTGAAGGCAGGACAAGAAGCAAAGGATGGAAATTAATCGAGAGAAGCAACCAAGAAGGAAGGAGGAATTTCCAGACAGTGAGAACAATTAATCAATGGAACAACTTGCCTCCAGAAATTGTGACTGCTCCATCACTGGAGATATTTTCAAGAAGAGATTGGACAACTATTTGTCTGGAGTGGGTTTCTTGCTTGAGCAAAGGGTTGGACTAGATGACCTTCCAGGTCCTTTCCAACTCTTTATTATTCTGTTATTTCTGTTACCCCCAATTCGCCCTATAGGGCAATAGAAGTTTTATCATATATTATCTTTTAGCAATTTGTTCCATTAAAGGCATTTCCAAGCATTTTGTGATGCTATGTTGTCTTCAGGGATATACACTAAGGAAGAGAAATTGGACAGATTACATTCGCTTTTAATTTTGTAGGCTTCTTGGGTACCAAGCTATCATTTTTCAAGATCAAAATACATTGCTTTAATACAATTGATTCCATACTCATTCACTGTAGTTTAAAAGGAATTATGAAGCAGCTCAGAAAGATTTCATCTTAGTGGGGAATTCCCAGGGCTGTATCATGTACCCTCATAGGCAACTGATTCCTTCGAGAAAAGATTTAATATCTTCTTAATTTCACTTTTCGTTTTGTATAATAAGTTCCCAGTTACTTGTTCAGAGCTTAATGTACTAAATAAGAAAAGTTGACTCCCAGGCTTCTTAACAGATAACATAAGAATAGAGCTGGAAGGGAACTTGAAGGTCTTCTAGTCCAACCCCCTGCTCAAGCAGGAAATCCTATGCTATTCCAGACAAATGGTTGTCCAATCTCTTCTTGAAAACCTCCAGTGATGGAGCACCCACAATTTCTGAAGGCAGGCTGTTAATTGCTCTTATCATGAGGAAATTTCTCCTTAGTTTCAGGTTGCTTCTCTCCTTGGTTAGTTTCCATCCATTGTGCTACGGATACACCCTAGCAGAATCTGCATGGCAGGCAGGCAGGCAGGCAAATATGTGAGATAAACATTTTTGTAGCTTACACTCAGTAAAACAGATACACTGTGCTAGTTAAATAGTTTATTCCAGTAAGAGTTTTAGCATAGTCAAACAGTCCATATATCATTTACTAGTTCAGTCCGTCCAGGGATTATTCAGTTGCAAAGTCCAGTGTCGAAAAAGAGGTCAGTAAACTTACAAATATCAGTCCAGTAATAAATCTTCTCACAGTAGAGATATAAAGAAGTTCAAACCTCCTTTCTTCCTTCAACAGCAGCAGCAGGGAACCATCAATCCATCATTGTCAGCAAGCAATTCAGTAAGCCAGCAATACAGTAAGCTCTCTTGCTCCCTCTTATGGCAGTTTTACAGCCGCACCCAAAATTACATGCTTTGCTGTTTAAAGTGACACACACTTACTATCATAGTTTATATATATTATTTTACCCAAACTAAGTTAGGTAACCTTGTTATTCCTAACACACTCCCCTTTTGGGTAATATAATAATATGTATATCTATTTACAACCTTAAATCATAGTCATCACAACTTTCTTTATGTTTGACTGAACCTTGGGCTTTTGTAAACTGATCAGCAATATTTTCTTCAATCATACAATATTCCAATCTTATTAAACCATTTTTTACAGATTGTCTTACATTCCGATATCTAAGATCTGTATGCTTAGATCTCGTTTTCACAGCAATATTTGTAGCCAACCATATGGCTGCTTGATTGTCCTCATAAACTACAATGGAATCATTAACAGTTATTCCCATATCCAATAACAACTGTTCATATAGAATTAAATCAATACATAATAAAGATAGACATGAAAATTCTGCTTCTATTGTGGACATACTTATGTGTTGCTGTCTAATTGACCTCCAACCAATCAGTGCTTTTCCTAACAGTATAGCCATACCTGAAGTTGATTTCTTAGTGTTTATGTCTGTTGCAAAACTTGCATCAGCATATGCACTTAAAATCAGATCATCTTTTGGCTTCAAATACAATGCATAGTGCATTGTCCTTTAAAATATCTTAAGATATGTTTTGTCGCTTGCCAGTATTGTTCAGTGGGTTCAGCATTGAATCTTGCCAATTGATTAATGCTATAGGCAATATCTGGCCTTGACCAATTACTAATGAACCATAAACTACCAATTAACGATTGATAGATATTCTTATCGAATTTTGGACTTTGAGCATCAGTGTGGCCAAATTCCTTACTCATTGGAGTTTTTGCCAGTTTACAAAGTTCCATCTTGTATGTTTTTAGTAATTGATAAAATCCTCTTGAGATATCTTATAGCCATCTTTAGTTTTATTTATTGTCAATCCTAGATACTGTTTTATTTCTCCTAATTGCTTTAATTTTATCCTCTTACCTAATAATGATATTATTTCAGTAGCTTCATTATTAGTTTTTGTAATTAAGGCAATATCATCTGTAAACAACAATAATAATGACATTGCTCCATTTGTCTCTCTCTTAAATATACATGGATCAGCTAAACCTGCTTTAAACCCTATGTTGTTTAACTCCTTAACAATATATTGATTCCATTCATAACCAGATTGTTTTAATCCACAGAGACTCTTTTTAAGCTTCCAACAGTCATTATTTGTTTTATCATCCTTAATTCCTACAGGTTTCTTTAAGTATATAGTGTGCTGCAATGGTGCATGCAGATAAGCAGTTTCTACATCTAAGTGATTTATAATATAATTCTTCTTAGCTGCCCACACTAAAGCTGCTCTCAAGGTTGTTGCTTTTAGACTCGGTGCAAATACTTCATCATAATCACATGCAGTTTGATTAAATCCTTGAGCTACCAACCTAGCCTTATGGGTAACAGTCCCATTTTTACCTGTTTTTAATTTAAATATCCATTTACAGCCAATGGATTTTTCACCTGGAGGGAATTTAACATTTTCATAAACTTCCATTTGTTTCAATGAATTTAATTCCTTCTCCATCGCTCTATGCCAATTTTCTTGTTCCTTTGCAGGATACATTCTAAGTTCTTCAACAGTAGTTGGAACTTTACTAACTTGGCAAACTACACTTGCTTGGTACCTGTCAGGTGGTCTGGTTACATGTGTTGTACGTCTAGGTATTACAGGGCTTACAGGTGGACTTTCATGTACTACCTGTTCCTGATTATCTATTTCTTCTTGTTCACCTATTTCTTCCTCTTCTGGTCCTATGTGCTCTTCCTGTACTTCCTCTTTAATTGTACTCTTCTTATTACTGATATGTTGTTTTGGTCTTTTGTAGGTTTCTATGATTACATCCTTACTTGAATCTTGCTCCAGTTTTTCCCACTCTACACGTTCAAGGAATTATGCACTAGCACTACAGTAAACTCTAGATGTTCCTTTTTCCCAGAATCTGTATGATTTGTGATTAGATTCATAACCTACAAAGAATAACTTTTTAGCCCTATGCTGCTCCTTATTTCTCAGTTGTGGAGGAATATGCACCCGTACTGGTGCTCCAAATGTGTGCATGTAACTTAGGTCAGGTTTTCTACCATGCCACCGTGTGAATGGTAATTCACCTGTTGTTGAGTTAACAACATTATTCAATATATGATTACCACACATTATTGCTTCTCCCCACAAAGTTTCAAGTAATCCTGAATCCGACAGCATAGTACGAGCCATTGCTTGTATTGTTTGGCCTTGTCTTTCTATAAAGGAATTATGTTGTGGCCTATACAGTGCAGACTTTTTATGTTCAACACCTGCCATCTTCAGTTTATTTTGGAATTTATTATTTATAAATTCCGTACCATTATCAGTTACAAGAGTCACTAGTTTCCTTTTAGTTTTTCTTTCTGAAAACTTCAACCAATTAAAGAAATTCTGATATGTTTCCGTTTTACTCTTCATTAAATAACAAAAACCATATCTTGAATAATGATCCATTATACTTAATATATAACGAGCACCTCCCACACTTGGTTTTTTAGGACCTATAATATCAGCAAATACGACCTCTAGAGGCACTTTAGTTTTAAATCCATTAATTCTATTTGCTGGTATTACCTTGCCTTTTTCTTGACTGCAAGCATTGCAGTGCAAATACTTACTGCAAGACTTCAGTTTTATACCTTTAGACAGTTCAACCATTTGCTTAAGCATTTTAAAATTTATATGCCCTAAACGTCTGTGTAACAAATGTATGCATTCATCATGAGGTTTATCGTTATTATACACTGTGTTAGCTACCTCTCACTGATTATCATTTAATACATACAGTTCACCTTTTAAAGTTGCAGTCACTTTTTTACCTTCCTTTTCTATTATGCAGTTTTCTCCCCTAAAGGTAACTACATAACCCAGTTTAATCAAAACTCTAACTGAAAGCAAATTAAACTTAAGTTGTGGTACATATAACATTTTTACATTTTCTTTTATTCAAGAACAATGTGCAATACCTTCACCTTTTGCTTTTAGTTTCCATCCATTAGCTAATGATATCTGTTGTGAACTCATGGACATCTTAACAAATCTTTTCTTATCTTTCGTTATGCAGTGCGATGCTCCACTATCTACAACCCATAAATTATTATTCACAGTCTTGTTGCTATACATGGCTAACTCTAAGCATTTTTCATCCTTTTGATGCCTTTTAGCATTCTGGCTGGCATTGTGGCATTTTCCTTTCTTGCAGAATCTAGCCAAATGTCCTTTTCCTCCACAATTAAAATCTTTTCTAATTGTATAGGCTGTCGAAGATACTTTATCTTCTTGAGGTTGTTCTCTTCTGAGTTGATCCCTTTCAAGCCTTCTCCTGGCTTCTTCAATTAATCTGCCAGTAATGTCAGTTAATGTGAGTTTATCTTTTGGCAGTACTTCAAGTGAAGTTACATAGTCATCATAGCTATCATCTAAAGAAGACAAAATTATATAAACCTGATGTAGTTCTATTAAGATAAGTTCTTTTTCATGCAGTTCTTGAAAAATCTTCTTCATAGTGTTTAAATGAGTCAACATGTCTCCATTCTTTTGAAGATGTGTTCTGAACATTTTTCTTGTAAGATTTATATGTGCTCCTACACTGTCTCGAACATAAATCTTCTTTAAATCCTCCCAACATTTCGCAGCTGTTTCTTCTCCACGAATATGGACAAGCTGCTGGTCACAGTCCTATTATACAGAGAGCTTGCTTATTTTTCAGTTTATATTCTTGTATTTTCTGGGCATCATCCTCATTCTCTGGATCCCAAGCATCTACGTCTGGTGGGTTTTGAATTATACTCCACAAACCTTCTCTGCATAGAAGTAGGCTGCATTTCATAGACCATGAAACATAGTTTGTTCCATCCAGTTTGGATATTAGAGACAAACTTTGTAAATTGACTTGTGTCATCTTTCTCTGGATATTAAACTATAATTAATAAAACACAGCTGTCTGTTTACAGTATTGTGTAACTACACTAACTCTCACTTTATATAAGCCTGTTATATCCTGGTTAGTCTGACTGTGCAGCCTGGGCCCATAACCAGTGTTAGGGATACACCCTAGCAGAATCTGCACGGCAGTCAGGCAGGCAGGCAAATATGTGAGATAAACATTTTTGTAGCTTACACTCAGTAAAACAGATACACTGTGCTAGTTAAATAGTTTATTCCAGTAAGAGTTTTAGCATAGTCAAACAGTCCATATATCATTCACTAGTTCAGTCCATCCAGGGATTATTCAGTTGCAAAGTCCAGTGTCAAAAAAGAGATCAATAAACTTACAAATATCAGTCCAGTAATAAATCTTCTCACAGTAGAGATATAAAGAAGTTCAAACCTCCTTTCTTCCTTCAACAGCAGCAGCAGGGAACCATCAATCCATCATTGTCAGCAAGCAATTCAGTAAGCCAGCAATACAGTAAGCTCTCTTGCTCCCTCTTATGGCGGTTTTACAGCTGCACCCAAAATTACATGCTTTGCTGTTTAAAGTGACACACACTTACTATCATAGTTTATATATATATTATTTTACCCAAACTAAGTTAGGTAACCTTGTTATTCCTAACACATTGCTTCTTGCCTTGCCTTTGGGTGCTTTGGAAAATAGTTTGAACATCCCCCCACCTCCCATGTCTTTATAAGAGTCCCTCAAATGTTGGAACAGTGCTATCATGTGTCCCCTAGTTCTTCTTTCCATTAAACCAGACATACCTGATTCCTTGAATTGTTCTTTGCTTGTTTTAGCCTTCAGTCCCCTAATCACCTTTATTGCTCTTCTCTGCACTCTTTCTAGAGTCTCCACATCTTTTTTTATGACGTGGCGACGAAAACTGCATGCAGTATTCCAAGTGTGGCCTTACCAAGGCATTATAAAGCGGTATTAACACTTTACGTGATCTTGATTTTATTCTTCTGTTAATATAGCCTATAATTGTGTTGACTTTTTGGGTAGCTGCAGCACATGGCTGGCTCATATTTAAGTGATTGTCCACTAGGACTCATAGATACCCCAATGCCAAGCTGTCATGTAATCCCCAATTGCTTTCTAAAGCAGGGGTCTCCAACCTTGTCAACTTTAAGACTTGTGGACTTCAACTCCCAGAGTCCTTAGCTCAGGAATTCTGGGAGTTGAAGTCCACAAGTCTTAAAGTTGCCAAAGTTGGAAATCCCTGTTCTAAAGTCTTGTCAAAGGAATGGCCCTGCTGATACGAAGAGCTTTCAACATTCCTAAGAGGTCTGTAAGGGGCATGCATAAGTGCACAATTGTGCTTACCGTCCCTGTTCTATTGTCCCTATTTATTCATACCTATTTCCTGTATTCTTACTCATGTTTATACTTATACCTATTATCTTGTAAGCGATTGACAAATCAAATCAATAAATAAAAATAATAAATAAACATCCCTTTAGGATAGTGATATTACATGTCAAAATCACTCAACCATGAAAGGTGAAAGGTATTTATTGCTCACAGAACATAAACTGGCAATTAATTTCCACAGTGCTGATTTATTTATGGCAGGTGGAATCCTGCTAAAATGAGCCAAGATTTAAAAAAAATCAAATGCTAACAGTTTTCCATGTGTTTTCACACCTTCCTTAGCAGGTTGTTCATTACTACTTATAATTTTGCACTCTCAGACAAATCCTGGAATGAAAGAAGTCATAAGTACTCCCCAGATAGGTCTGAATAGTCCTTAAATGAATTGTCGTAATTCAAGGACTACGGGATGGAGCTCCCTCCTCATTGAGTCGGTGTGCAGGTAATTTTTTCTCTCTTTCTCAGCCTCTTAAACTCAAACAATATTTTTTGTCATTCTGGTTTGTACTGGAAGCCTATGATCTATTGTACAAACCTTTTAATTCAACAGTCAGGTTAATTATGTTGTGTGAACATCATTTCTTTAACATACAGGTAGTCCTCAACTTATGACAATTGGGCTGGGAATCTATGTTGCTAAGTGAGAAATTTGTTAAGTTTTGCCCTGTTTTATGGCTTTTCTTGCCACTTTCATTAAGTGAGTCGCTGCAGCTGTTAAATTAGGAACACGGTTTTTAAGTGAATCTGGCTTCCCCTTAACTTTGCTTGTTGGAGGGTCACAAAAGGGGATCACACAACCCCGGGACACTGCAACCATCATAAATGTGAGTCAGTTTGCAAGCATCTGAATGTAAATCACATGACGGTAGGGATGTTGCAATGGTCATAAGTGTGATGAACAATCCTAAGTCACTTTTTTCAATACCTTTGCAACTTCAAATGGTCACTAAATGAACTATTGTAAGTCGAGGGCTACCTGTATTTTCCATTCCAGATAGTCCTCCATTTTGTTTAGTGACTGTTCAAAGTTTCAACAGCACTGAAAAAAAAGACTTATGACCGTTTTTCAAACTTACAACTTTTGCAGCATCCCTCATATCACATGATCCAAATGCAGACATGTGGAAAATGACTCATATTTATGACGGTTGCCGTGTCCCAGAGTCATGTGATCCCCTTTTGCAAACTTCTGAGAAGCAAAATGTCAACTCATGAAACATTTTGTATGCATGTTTTACAGTTGTCAACAGAAAGGAGCAAGGGGAGTTTCAAAGAGTAGGTGGCAGTGTAGAATCGAAAGTACATTCCCTTCATATTTTCTTCAAAGACTAATTAGATGACTGAAGCTTCTGCCACACAAAAATCTAATTGGAGAGCATGAATGATGACTCTTGGCTATGAACGTGTTTCGTTGGATGATACACAAAGTGGGGGGAAGCAGGATCAAAGGTGACAGTGAATTACATATTTCAGAGTTGGCTACGCCCAGGCTAATGCTGGCATATTAACTTCTAATAAAGCCTTTGAAGTTTTGGGAGTGTGCCTCGAGGCTCATGATTTAATTGCCAGAGTAACTGCCAGAATCCTGACACAAAGTGTCAACTCATAAAGCATTCCTGGCCTGCTCTTCAGTTGCCATAGTCAGGAAGTGGGAGAACTGATGGAGAAGCTCGGTTGTTATGACCAGAAGCACATTCCATGCATACTTTTCTCCAGTTGGTATCCCAGGTTACAAGAGCAAGCCAGAGAGGCATGTTTTCTACAGCCTGTGAAATTGCTCCGTTGGAGAATGTGATTTATGACACACTCAGGGAGGAAGGGGGAAACAGGGCCATAGGTGGGCAGTAAATTACATGGGGCAGAGCCGACTGCACTAGGGAAAAATGCTGACATGTTGCTCCTAATAAATAATTGGATTTCTTTTGGAAGGCTCATGAATTAATTAGGGCGTCCGTTGGAACCCTGACACAAAGTCAATGCGGGGAAGATTCACTTCACAACCATGTTACTGATGTAACAATTGCAGTGATTCACTTAACAATTGAGGCAAGAAAGGTCATGAAATGGGGCAAAACTCATTTAACAAAAGTCTCACTTAGCAACATAAATTTTAGGGTCCTAAATTGAGGACTGACTGTCCTTTTGCACATTTCAAGCGTTTGGGGAAGGGGCATATTTTAGCAGGATAGGAATGCCTTAAATTGAACTGCACCACATTATGTCAATTTGCAACACCAATGACACCAATTATGTAAATGGCATCGTTGCCTTGACTTACAAAATCATCTCATTTGCCTAATGACCTCATGGGACAAACGATGCAAATTAATTCAAACGTCATTATTTGCAGGAAAACATTACTACGAAAGTGGTGCAAATTGTACAGATGTTGGACTTTTGTTGACGGTCAATTTATTTATTTATTTGTTTGTTTGTTTGTTTGAATTGAGGTCCATTAAGTTGAATTTTCATCGAACCATCAGTGAAGCAAAAAAACCCAAGGATGTATAAGTTATATGGACAATACACACTTTTAACCCACTGAAAGATCTTCTGAGTAAATTCAAATAACAACAAAAGCTCGGGTCATTTTAAAATTTAGTGAAACATGCAAGCCCAGAAAATGTGGCACCCAAATTAGCAATAGCAATAGTACAGGTAATCCTTGACTTACAACAGTTCATTTAGTAACCCTTCAAACTTACAATGGCACTGAAAAAAGTGCCTTATGACCATTTTTCACACTTACAACCATTGTCAGCATCCCCGTGGTCCTAGGACCAAAATTCAGCACTTGGCAGCTGATTCATATTTATGACGGATTACAGTGTCCCGGGGTCACATGATCCCCTTTTACGACCTTCTTGACAAGAAAAATCAGTGTGGAAGCCAGATTCACTTAACAACCATGTTGCTAATTTCACAACTGCACGGATTCACTTAACAACAGTGGCAAGAAAAGTCATAAAACAGGGCAAAATTCACCTAACAAATGTTTCACTTAACAACAGACATTTTGGGTCCATTGTGCTCGTAAGCCCTCATTGACTTTGCTTGTCTGGCCTGAAGATCGCAAAAAAAAAAAAAAATGATCAAAAGAATCCTGGGACATTCAAACTGTCATAAATACAAGTCAGTTGCCAAGCGTCTAGGTTTTGATCACATGAGCACAAGGATGCTGCAATGGTCGTGGGTGTGAAAAATGGTCATAAGTCCATTTTTTTTCAACAATGTTGTAGCTTTGGACAGTCACTCAATGAACTGTTGTAAGTTGAGGACTACCTGTATAGCAGTCATGGGATTCAAAAATTTTTACTACCTGTTCTATGGGAGTGGCTTGATGGGCGTGACATGGCTTAGTGGGCAATGGCAGAGGAAGGTTACTGTAAAATCCCCATTTCCTCCCCACCCCACTAACCTGCTTTCCAGCTCCCTTCTCCTGGGCAGGGCAACCAAAGGAGACCCAGCCGATCCGCTGGGACTCAATGGGAGGCAGAGAAGAGATTTAGTTGGTGGGGCCAGTCAGAGGTGGGATTGGCCAGTTCTCCGAACCACTCAAAATTTCTGCTACCGGTTCTCCAGAAGTGGTCAGAACCGGCTGAATGCCAACTCTGCTGTATAGTGTAGATCAAAAACCGAGGAAGGTTATACCGAAGGAAGAGACTGACCCACTGCAAATTAAGAATTATAGACCTATTTCTTTATTGAATGCAGACTATAAAATCTTTGCTTCAATCTTAGCAGAAAGACTTAAAAAATATTTAAATAATTTTATTCACCCAAAGGGAATTCTTTATAAACATTCCAAAAGCATTTCTCCTAGGTTTCAATTTTATTTTAGTTAAAACGTATTATTTAGAATTGGTTCCAGAAGTTGTCATAAAAAAATGATGAGAAAAGTTAATCCTGTTTTTGCATTTTATTTTTTGAAAAATTCATATAAAAGTTAAAAAGAAATACAATTTTTGTGTGTGTCTAATCAAACGGCCAAATGAAGTACAAGTAGTGCTTGGCTTACAGTTGATCAAAGTTACAATGGCACTGACAAAAGTGACTTATGACCATAGTTCACATTTATGACCATTGCAGCATCTCCATGGTCACATGATCTAAACTTGGATGCTTGGCAACTGGCTCATATTTATTGCACTATCCCAGGATCTTGGGATCATCTTTTGTGACCTTTTAACAAATCAATGGGGAATCCAGATTCACTTAACAACTGTGTTGCTAACAACTACAGTGATTCACTTAACTGTGGTCAGAAAGGTCATAAAATGGGACAACACTCATTAAACCACTGTCTTGCTTATTAACAGAAATTTTGGCTATAATGTGGTCATAAGCAGAGGTGGTATTCAGCCCGTTCTGACTGTTTCTGGAGAAGTGGTAGCGGAAATTTTGAGTAGTTCAGAGAACCGGCCAACCTCATTTCTTCTCTGCCTCCCATTGAGTCCCAGCTCATCGGCTGGGTCTTCTTTGGTTGCCCTGCACAGGAGAACGGAGCTGGAAAGCAGGTTAGTGGGGTGGGATTCAAATTTCTTAACATCCAGTTCTGTGGGCGTGGACTAATCTGTGGGTGTGGCTTGGTGGTCATGTGACTGGGTGGACATGGCTTGTATGTAAATATTGTAAATATTTATGTAAATATTGATTTTTTTTATAAAGAAA
This sequence comes from Hydrophis major, assembly GCA_033807585.1. Taxonomy (NCBI): domain Eukaryota; kingdom Metazoa; phylum Chordata; class Lepidosauria; order Squamata; family Elapidae; genus Hydrophis; species Hydrophis major. The sequence continues at coordinate 9,406,083 of CM066333.1, read as the reverse complement.
GAGCAACTTTTACTCAAAATCAGGCAAAGCAGGCAGGCAGATTGAGTTGTTCCCAGAATCACAGATTCACTTAGTGATCTATCATTCAAGCAATCTGCTACTTGAGTCTGCACTGAAAACATAGAAACTTCAGTCCTAAGGTTCAGCTCTGCTTTTAGACTAGCTAGAAAGCAAGAAATCCAAGGATTTCCTGCTTTCTAGCTAATCTAAATCTCCCGGCACAGCTGATAGTCGGCACAGCTGATAGTCAGAAAATAAAAGGAAAAATGGGCCCATGCCAGGTAAGGAGTGAGTAGGCGTGGTGGGGCCAGCCAGTGGTGCGATTTGCCAGTTCTCTGAACTGGGCAGACTCATAACCGGTTCTATAGAACTGGACCGACCAGGTAGAATCCCACCCCTAGTGGGGTGGAGAGGGAATGGAAATTTTACAGTATCCTTACCCTGTCATGCCCACCAAGCCACACCCCCAGAACTGGTAGAAAAAAAAAAAATTGAATCCCACCACTGGATAAGTGTATTCAAAAGTTTGAAAACTATTTCTCTGATTGATGTTTTGACTCACTATCTGTGGAAATAGTACAACTTTGTTGAAATCACACAACTTTTCAAAGTTACATTGGTGTATCCCAATTGTTAGCCACTTTCAAGGTTCTCATTCTGAAGGGTAAATGTCGTGTCCTCGAAAATGATGCCAGGAGTCGGTGACTTCAAATCATGCTCTTTTATTAAAGTAGGAACCGAACTGGCGCTTTGCAAAAGGTTCGCGGCTTTTATTCTTTTAGCCGCGGCGGCCGCGGCCAATGGCACCGCTTTGAATCTCCCGCGATTCGAATAGACCAATCGCGGGAGATTCTTAGCGAGACAATCGGCGCGGCTCGCCTGACCAATCAGAGTGCCCCGCGCTTTGGCCAATCAAAGCGCGGGGATCTCAAGAATGCTAATTAAGGGACAGAACAGTAACCATGATATTTTTTTATTTGTGTCAGAAACACCTACAAATTATAGACATGTAAACACTCAGCAAGTAAAATAGACATAAAATAGGTCAAAAAAATATACCATGTTTAAAAGCATATAAGCTTGGGAGTTATAGTTCCTCCTTAACCATAAAAGCCAGCTGAGACTGTGAGTTCTAGTCTTGTCTTATGCATGAAAGCTAATTGGGTGACTTTGGGCGAGTCACTCTTTCAGCCCAACCTACCTCATAGGGCTGTTGCTGTGGGGAAAATTGCAGGAAGAAATTGTGTGTTGAATACATTTGCCACCTAGACTTATTTGTAAAAATAATAACGATCAGCTGGGACTCAATGGGAGGCAGAGAATAGATGGGGTTGGTGGGGCCAGTCAGAGGTGGCATTTGCCGGTTGTCCAAACTACTCAAAATTTTAGCTACCGGTTCTTCAGAACTGGTCAGAACCTGCTGAATACCACCTCTGGAACTGTTGTAAGTTGAGGGTTATCTGTATTAGTAAAACAAAAAAAATTAAAGTTTCAAAACTCTCTGCTATTATTGTAATCCACTCCCAGAAAATTTATGATACATTATCTATTCCCAATGATCTGAAATGTTATAAACAAATCATTCTGGGTCAAATATCCACATTTGTTTCCTAATCTCGTCTCCAGTCAATTGTTGTTAAATTAAATATAGTAAATTCAGTCTCCAAAAGAGGTTTTATCTTCCAATCAATTTGCAAGAAGTAATTTCCACAATTAACTGTAACAAATCGGTCCAGTTTCCCTCAGGCTTCGTGGAGGTCTGGAATCTGTTCAACTCTTGTTTTAGGGAAAAATAAAATAAACAGCACTATATGAGATAATAGTACTTGACTCTTGCTCAAGAAGGATCATGAGTTTAAGTGAAATAGACTTTGAAGAAGATAAATAAGATTCATGGCATCAGCTCACCTCACAAATGATCACCTTTGTGAACTTGTCAGGGGCTTAGATTGCTAGAAAGATAAATGCTACCTTTCTTGAAGTATTGCAACCATGTGGAAATAAAATGATGCTCTTTATTAATAGTCATAGAGACTAGAGAGAAAGAAAGGCCTCTAAATGTGAGGCTGGGGTTTTAATGAGTCTGTGTTGAATGTCATCATCATCTAAATAATTCAACTGTGTTATGACACACATCAAAAACACCAGAATTTAAACTGGACATTGGGTAGCTAGAAACAGGCCTGGATATATCTGGGTCTCTTTATGAATGCAGATTTCTGCCCTCTGAAGAAGAGTCAGAAATGTGATATTTAATTCAACATTTCTCCAAAGCTTGTTTCAAAGCTTGAATCACCTTTGGGAGATTATTTGAAAAATTGTATTTTCTATCTGTTGGGCACCAACTCTAAGAGAAGTCTCTAGGCATTACAGATAAGAATTCTTTTAGCGGACATTAAATTTACATGGAAAGCATGTAGTTCAAGAATGTTAGTTTAAGAATGCCATAAATCTTAATGGTTATCTTTAAGAGTTTTTACTATTATGGTATAAAATGGGGGGGGGGGGGGAAACCCTATTCTGTTTAAGTACAGAAAGAAGTAATTTAAGTTTCAGAGATAACTTTACAAGATTAGTCACCTGCAGAATTTTCTTTTGTTCAGTGTTTTATCTAGAATAACTGAGAAGGCATAGACTTGATGTGCAAACTTGATTAATGGAATAGGCCACAATAGGTGGGGTTACAGCATATCATATGAAGGCACAAACTGCTTAGTTAGAAAAATAACTTCCTAATACTATGAGGAACCAGGAGATGGAACCAATGACTTGTTAAACTCAAACTTTCCCATAAATTGGGAATTATGGTCCCTTTATGACTTGTGCTCCCAGAATTCCTGAGCTGGCTTCTGGGAGTTGAAATCCACAAGTTATAAAGGGGCCATAGGTTTTGACCCCTGACTTATAGCAAAAGGTGGAGAAATACTTTCATGTGATGCCTTGCTCAAGAGAGAAAATTCATTTTTTCATCAAGTCCCATCTGTTGGGTTTCAACTCCAAGATATATCATAGATTAGAATTGTTGGCACTGAACTTCCGGTTTGCGTGGCTTCGGAGCAGCAGGAATTCGCGACAGCTCGCGATTCCTGCTGGCTAGCTGCCGAGGTACCCCCGATCCAGATGGGTCAGGGGGTTATGGCTGCCCTGTAGGGACAGCTGAAGATAGAGGGGAGCCGGTTAGGGAGGTGGGGGCATCGCAGACCCCCCCCTTCTCCGGGAAAACCCCTTTTTCCCAAGGCGGTGGAGCGGCGGTCAGCAATGGCCGCCACGAAGAAGCCAGCAACCGGGTAAGAACTGTGCTGGAGGAAGTGTGAAAAGTGAAAGTTCTGTCTGAGCCGGGTCAAGTAACAACTTTTAAATTGCCTGGAATTGAGCTGCTTGTTGCTGGAGGATACATTGTATCCCTAAGAAGATCGAAAGCGGCGGAGAAGCTGTTAAAGGGAACTTTTTTTTTATTTTTTTTTTTACTCTCTCATCCCACGGAAAAAGCAGAAATATTTGGATGTATTAGACACTGAAAGTGGATTGCTTTGAAAGCTAAGCTAAGAGACAAAGGGATTTTTGGACATTGAAAAATTTAAGAAATTGGAAAATCTCTGCTGGAGGTATGGATTTTTGATTATTTAAAATTGTTATTGCAAGTGGGAAGGGAGAAAGAAAAATTGGAGCAGAAACTGAAAAAGGAGGAGACTGTCTAGAACGTCTTGGTGGATCCCAAAAGAAGATATATGGTAATTGGACCTCTTTGATCAAAAATTAATTTGGAAAGAGAAAGAGAAGAAGGAAGAAAAGTATTAACTTTTGGAACTTTTTTCTTTTTTTCCTTTTTTTAATTGCTTTTGATTGTCTTGGATTAAAAATACTTGTGGTTGTTTTGGAAAAAGTTTCCCTTTTCATAATGGCATTCTCTGTGGATGAACTAGAGATTGAATATCAAAAATATAAAAAAGAAGATACTTTGGGCGCTTTGTTCCAATTCTTAGAAATGGCGTTATGTTCCTTAGAAAAGTTGACGCAGCAGAAGGACTGGGACAAGGAAGAAGAGGAAAAAGAAGCCATCTTTGATGAACAATGGGTTCCTTCCGGAGAGGAGGAGAAAAAGGATAAGAAAAAGGGGTTTTTAAGAATTATAAAAACAACCAAAAGAGAGAAAAATGAGCGAAGAGATGGAGGCAAGGTTAGAAAACAAAAGAAAAGGAGCAAGAAAAGCGAAGGGAAAAAGCAAAGGGGTAGAAAGGGCAAGGAGAAGAATAAGCAAGAGAGAAAAGGGGGGAGGAGAAGCCTTAATGGGGGGAAGCAAGATTTAAAGAAAAAAAGTTTATTTAGAGACAATGGGTGAATTTAATTTAGACTAAAAGAGGGATTCTGGAGGGTACTTAAGAGTGTGTTTTTATATGTATGTATATTTAGAATAAAAAATTTATTATGTAATTTTAAGAATTTTTTAAACAGAATCCCAAGAAAGATTTATATGTAGTATTTTTAAGTTAGGTAATGTGTTATAGATGCAACTCCAATTGGTTTACAGGAGAAGTATAGTAAAAGAAAAAAGATGAATGGATGTTTGGAAATAGAACAGACAAAGAATGTTGTTGAAAATGGTAATAATGGAAGGATATATATGCTTTTTTTTTTTTTTTGATTTTGCATATTGATAAAAGGCAATAAAATTTTAATTGATAAATAATTTGGATGGAAAAGAGAAGTAGGGATAAGATATGAAGTTAATATTATATGAAATATTGATATTATAATCTGGAAATGTTATGTTTTATTGGTCTATCATTATTATTTTTTTTTTAGAAAAGAATTTATAAGCTGTTATGCCTTGATTTTGTGTGTATTGATTTTAGAAAACTGATAAAAATGGTTTTTATATATATATATAAAAAAGAAAATGATAATAAGATATAGAAGGAGACTTAGGTTGAATATGATGTTTGAATTTGTGTCTGTGTAAAGAGTTTTTAACCCGGGAACAGACAACCTTCAGAAAAGATCTTGTAGTTTTGTCTATGTTTTGTGTTTGTATGTTTGTGTATTATGCTTATGATAAAACTAACAAAATTTGTTTTTTATTAAAAAAAAAGGAAAAAAGAATCAATAAAACCTTGGAGGAATGTTAGATGAGAATAATTTAAACAAGTCAGAAAGAAAAGAATATGATGATTATAAAATGGATAAATATGGAAGAGAAATGAAATTGAATTGGAGTAAAGAGAAATAATGAGAAACTTGATGAAAGATATTTGCGTGTCCATATGGGGATGGGATAAATTGGAATTATGTTGTATAAAAATATTGTTTTGTTTGACTTGTAAGGATTTACAATATTAAGAGGTTTTATGTGTTTATGTATTTAATGGTTAATGATGTGTTGTTTTATCTTTAAAATTAATAAAAATTTGTTTCAAAAAAAAAAAAAAAGAATTGTTGGCACTGAAATTTAACATCTGGGGAACACATAATTCAGGAATCTTAGTTTAAGAATGCTTGAGTTTGTTCTAGGAAGAGTCCTTTCCTCATTGTGCCAAGCTAGACACCTCATAAATAGTTCTAGTGCCTGAATAGTGTATTATACAGGATTATAGGTAAAAGACAAACTGCCATACTAAGCCAATATAGCTGAAGAATGAACTGACAGAGATGAAGTTCACATTCATTTAAACAGAACATGACATCTATAGGAGATTGAATCATTATGGGAGATTGAGTCATTCAGGTTATAAAATTGTCTCAAAAGTGCCTTTTCAAGAGTAAATTGGGGCTTTTCTTTGAAGATGTTTCACTTATCATCCAAGAAGCTGAACTGAAGCTGCTTGGATGAGAAATGAAACATCAAGGAAAAAGAAAGTCCAGTTGCTTTTTGAAAAAGCATTTTGGGACAACAGGTGGTGACTCAACAAAAGCTCCAGCATGACCATTCCTTCAATAGGTTAACCCTACATTCCCAATTTACTAATTTCCCTTTAGAGCAGGGTTGTCCTTGGCAACTTTAAGGTGGACTTCAACTCCCAGAGTTCCTCAGCCAGCTGGCTGAGGAACTCTGGGAGTTGAAGTCCACAAGTCTTAAAGTTGCCAAGGTTGGACACCCCTGCTTTAGAGGGTTAAAGCTATGGCTGTGTTTAAGAATCCCCTTTAAGAACAGCCCTACTTTTTTCTTGTAACTCCCCAGAGTTCAGCCCCCCTTAGCAAGGCCTACAGCAATGAGTTTTGATTACTTAACTCTAAGATCAATCGTGGCTAATCTAGAAACCAGCACGAGTAAGTTTTCTGTATGATTAAAAAACACACATTCACACAATGCAAATCTTTTATTTATTTATTTTTTTGCCAAGATAAACTGCATAAACCAACAGGACAAGGTTTAGCTGCTCTCGCTTAAGGTGAGCTTGTCAAAGAGGTATTCTCCCATGCCATTCTGGGGCAGCCCCAGGCGCTTCAAATTGGTACAGTGGTCTCCCAGGAGCTTGATGGCCTTCACTTGCTCTTCCAGGAATTCATTCTCCAGAAAGTCAGAGAGCTGAGGAGGACACAAAGGTAAGTTTGTTAGGCTTAGGAGAACATCTACAAACCTTCAAAACTAGCTTCCATGTTTACTTCTAAGAAAAGTCCAGAGACAAAAGCCACAAAGGACCTTCCTTTGTAGGAAGTAAAGCATCTCCAGCTAATATAGTTAAGCTATCTGGGCCTAAAAACCATAGTTAAGCTATCTGGGCCTAAAAAAAAAAAAAACACAGGCCTTCAAGAGCACTAGCATTCTAGATACATGTAAAACCATGCCTACTTAAGTTTTTCCTTTAAAAATAATGGAGAAGTCTTCCAAAGCCAGCTTTGGTCTTGTTCATCTTTCTATCTTTCCCTGTTGCCTCAGTTTATACTTACATGAGGGTCTGCTTTCTCAGTTGCCAGCTTGTGCAGATCCAGCAAAGCCTGGTTGACCTCTTTCTCCAGCTGCAGGGCATGTTCCAAAGCATCTAAACTGTTGCCCCATTCGTCTTTCTCTGGCTTCTGTGTATTAAAAAAACAGGTTTTGTGGTTAGGTACATCCATGGAAACCTTACTATCAGAGCTTATTCTACTACCCCCTCTATCCTTTTCATGAAACTGCTCCCAGGGCCTTTGTTTTCTCACCTTGATATCCTGCAACACAATACGTCCTCCTCGCTTGTTTTGGTATTTCAGAAACTTATCAGCATGTTGTCTCTCTTCCTGGGATTGTTCCTTCAAGAACTTGGCCAGATGGCTCAAGGCTACATCATCACGGTCAAAGTGATAGGCCTAGGAAGGAACCAGAAGGAACACGTTAGTCGATAATTTTTAGAAGTTATCTAAACTTCCTAAAGTTTCTAAAATAGATACTTCCAAAAAATCTAAAATAGACTCTACAAATTAAGCTTTTATCAATTGCTTGTGGGAGTGTCTATTCACACACTATTGAAAGAAACTCAGCTGAATAGCTTCCCAGGGCAAGTTGTAAATTGCTGATATACTGCTAAGTAGAATTGACAAATGGTAGGCTTACTGTTACATAACAGATCCAATACTTTCATACTTTTTAAGAGTCTTTTCCTGTTAAATTACATTACTCTCAGGTTATTAATTCCATTGCAATCACACCATAATTTAACAGATCTAATTACTGTTCACTATAAATGTAGGAGTTGCTTCTATAGATTATAGCAGTTTTATGTTCATTGAAGGCATTTCTCTGTAAATCACTTAAGTACCCAGAAACCCTTCAAAGTACCTTATTTCTCAAATGTTACTTCAGACTCAGTTGCAAAGACCCAGAGGTTCCAAGAGCTAAATGAGCATTGGAGTTTATTATTTCTCCACCATTAAGACTTAATAGAGGTACATTACAACTAAGCCTTCCAGTTTAAAAAAAAGCTAAAGCCTGAGCTTGCCCAAGTCAATAAATAAGCAGCAAACATTTCTTACTGAAAATAAATTCAAAGTAACTTACCAGGGACAAGTAGACATAGCTAGCATGGAGCTCAATGTTCACCAAATGGTTTACAGCAGCCTCACATTCAGCATGGTAGTTCTGACGGATTTGAGAAGTCATCATGAGAAGAAGAGGTTCTTCCTGAAGTTCAGAGGGTCAATGGGTGGAAAAAGAGAACACCCACTTGGCCTTATATACAATATATAGAGGTGGGGACCAATTAGCAATAACATTGGCCAATAGCAAGCATCTCCAGGACCAACTGACCAATCGGATTTAGGGATGGGCTGATGAGGACCAATAGAAACTTGGCAGAGTGCTGGGTCCAGGTGCAGCTCCTGATTTGGTGAAGGCCTTATGTTAAATGATGATATATCCAATAGAAAACCATTTGTTCCTCAACTCACAATTAGCTTTGAGGGAGGCAGGATGACTCAGCAAAATAGGGGTGGTTTTTTTTAAAAAGAATTAATTAGAATTGTTGCTGGGGAGTGAACAGTTGGTAAAGATTACCCCTTGTCTAAGAACGTTTAAACGATTTACTTAGTCCTGCAGCTGTTTCCCTTTCATCATAGCTTTACAAATTCAGGAATTGAGGGAAGAAAAGTCTATGTTTGTGGGAGCCAGCACCCTTGTTTCCAGCTGAGCATGTATAAAGTTTTATTCAGGGTTTGCATCACAGGCTACACCATAAACCACAATTTACAATCATCAAGTAGCTAAGCCAAAATTCTAGCAGGCCACAGAAAAAGTGTTACGACCAAATTGTGCTTCATAAAGTAGCTGGGCTCATATGTGTAAAGCTGAAGGAGAAATTAGCCTGCTGTGATGAGCTAATTTACACAGTAAGCTGAGGTATAATTTGATTTAAAAAAAAAAAATCAGGATTAGTCTTGTGGGTAAGTGTGCTGGATGAGCACAGCTTTAACAAACAGGAAAAGGACTGAGCTGAACCTGGAGTAACAGACCAAATATACAGTGCTGTAGAACCTGTAGGAATCACATGTTGTAGATGTAGTTTTCAAGGTAGTTAGGCTTATTGCTTGTATGTTACACCTTATTCAGTTATGAATGTCAGTCTGGGTTCCATAACAGTTTCCCCTGCTATCCTCCAGAGAGGTTGACTGTATATTAGCAGGGAATTCTGGAAACTGTAGTCCCAGTATTTGGAGGTTCATAGACTTGTGAAGACTACATTAGACCTGGAGATCAGACTTGGCTCTTGTTGTCTCCTTAACCACACAGAATGTTAAATCATAATCAGTGTTAATATGGGTTAGTGTTGTGTAAACCATAACAGAGTTAGAAGGGATCTTGGAGGTCTTCTAGTCTAACCCCCTTAGGCAGGAGACTCTATGCCATCTCAGACAAATGGATGTGCAGTCTCTTCTTAAAAGCTTCTAGTGATGAAGCATCCACAACTTCTAAAGGCAAGCTGCTCCATTGATTGATTGCTCTCACTGTTATGAAATTTCTCCTTACTTCAAGGTTGCTTCTCCTTGATTAGTTTCATCCATTGTTTCTTATCTTGCCCTCAGGTGCTTTGGAGAATAGCTTGACCCCCTCTTCTTTGTGGCAGTTGTGGGAACACTGCTATCATGTCACCCCTAGTCCTTCTTTTCATTAGACTAGATATACCCAATTCTTGCAATCCTTCTTTGTTTTAGCCTCCAATCCCTTAATTGTTTTTTTTTATTGCTCTTCTCTGTATTCTTTCTAGAGTCTCAATATCCTTTTAATATTGTGTTGACCAAACCTGAATACAATAGTCCAAGTGGCAGTGGGTTTTTTCCCCTAAAAAGAGTTTATGTTGTAATATGTAAACTCAGCTAACTGTGCATTCATGAGAATGGGAGGATTACAATAAACAATTTGACCAGTTGAGTGAATATAGCTTTCTTTGACACAAGTCACTAACAATATATAATAAATATTACAGTGTATAGAAGTGAACTTCTCTGCAATCATTTAGTTGCTCTGTCCATACATCACAGAGGCCCTAAACTATGGCTTATCCATGGTTTGCCAAATAAAACCCAAAGGGGTTAAAACCTAATTTATAAGTCATAATTTATACAAGGAGGCTTAAACCAACATAACCATGTTATAGCTGTGTGAACTCAACTTTAAAAAAAAGACAACTTTGGGCTAAATGCACCACTGGTTTGAATCTGGTTGTATTTACACAACACATTGTGGCTGACCTACTCATGTTTTTCACAGTCATGTGAACCCTACACTTCACAGTAAAACGTGGCTGCTTTGATTTGGGCTCAGAGAGTAGCGATTTGAAAATGACACTTAGTAATTTAGTATTAAGTTAATCCAGTCAGTTGTAGCTTTCTCAGCAAACCATGGTAAAGCAAAGCACTGCCTACCACAGTGTGTATGATAGATCAGCTTAGAGCTGGACTATGAGAAAATACAAATTTCAAATTAATTAACGTAAATGGTGTAATATGTTGAAGACAGAGTCACTCAAGGCTAGAGCAGTGCCTGAGTAAGATAACCTGATAATTACACAAACCTTGTTTGGAAACCTAGAATTAAAGAAGAACTTGAAGCTTGACTCTTGACTACATGGAAATGGCCATGAATTTTCTCCAGATTCTAGGATTATTTTTTTAAAAAATTTCCCAGCTCTGGAATTTGCATGTGATCTTCCAGTAGAAGACTCACTAAGCCTAGCTTCACATCCAGACAAGTTGGGCCAAGTATTGGCACTTGCTAACGAACTAATGCAAGACAATGGCACCTATGTAGCTTTAACCTTAACCTAATTTGTAATCAAATGGAAGGATATGAGGATACCTACCTCATACAGCAGTCACTAAAACTGTGCAAAAACAATATTCTTGGGACACATTAAAGGCTGAAACTTTGTTATTTATTGTTTAAGATGCCCCCATACTCCTGTTTTTGCTTAAAAAGTCTCCCTCTTGTTGTAACTAAAGTCACTGCCAAGTCATACCACATCACACCTTTGTGATATGAAAGCTACAAAAGGGTTTGAGTTTTTATTTTACATTCCTTAAATTCGCATGCTTCAACACAATTGTTAATAGTTGGGTTTTCCTGACTTTGTAGTGGAAAAAGATTGCAGTGGAGAAGATTGTCTTATATGATATATCCAGAGGTGGTATTCAGCTAGTTTGGATCGGTTCTGGCATACTGGTAGTGGAAATTTTGATCAGTTTGGAGAACCAGCAAATATCACCTCTGGCTGGACCCGTCCACCTGCCCCCCCCCTTTCTTGTCCTATATTTCCTTGTTTTTTAGCTTAGTTGATTGGCACAGCAATCCACTCTGCTGCGCCTCCGCTGAGCTAAAAAATAGCTCACCTCACTAGCGTTGACACAAAGGGCGGTTTTTGAATGCTGCACGCGTGAAGCGCTCTCCCATAGAACTGGTAGGAAAAAGATGTGGAATCCCACCACATCAGGGGGTCTTCAAACTTGTTAGCTTTAAAACTTGTGGACTTCAACTTCCCAGAATTCCTCCCCTAGTCACATTAGCTGAGGAATTCTGGGAGTTGAAGTCCACAAGTCTTAAAATTTGCTAAGTTTGAAGACCCTTGGGATATATCCACTTTAAATACTTTAATAACAGGAACAGCTGCAAAAATAAAGGACTCTTTGTATCTTCACTAGCACAACAAACCAACTTGCATGAAGATTGTAAGCTTTCCCTTGATAGTTGACACATTTTTCAGGGAGATCTCTGTTCTGGCATCCATCGTCCTCAATCAACTTGCTATCTCTCAAAAGCAGGTGTTTGCTCAACTATCTGACATCAGAAGATTCACAGTGGAAAGTTCTGAACTGGGATTCAGAAGGGTTTTTGAAGTACAGCATCCTGGACAGGTAAGTAGTGCTTGGCTTACGACCACAATGGAGCCCAAAATTTCTGTTGTTCAGTGAGACATTGGTTAAGCGAGTTTGGGGTCCTTTTATGAGCTTCCTTGCCACAACTGTTAAATGAATCACTGCAGTTTGATGAGTTAGTACCCTGGCTTCCCCCGTTGATTTGGCTTGTCAGACAGTCGCAAAAGGGAATCACGTGACCTTGGGACACAGCGACGGTCATAAATATGAATCAGTTGCCAAGCATCTGAATTTTCATCATGTGACCATGGGGATGCTACAACGGTTGTAAGTGTAAAAAATTCAATTCTTTATTGGCAATTGGACACACAAGGAATTTGTCTTTGGTGCAAATGCTCTCAGTGTACATAAAAAGAAAAGCTACATTCTTCAAGAATCTTTAGGTGCAACACTTAATGATAGTCATAGGGTACAAAAAGGCAATCAAATCATACTTGGAAACAATATAAATCGTTAGGATACAAGCCACAAGATTACAGTCATAAAGTCACAAGTGGGAGGAGATGGCTGAAAGGGAATTAATAGTAACAGTAATAGTAATGCAGACTTTGTAAATAGTTGGACAGTGTTGAGGGAATTATTTGTTTAGCAGAGTGATGATTTTTGAGAAAAAACTGTCCTTGTGTCTAGTTGTACTGGTGTGCAGTGCTCTATAGCGTTGTTTTGAGGGAAGGAGTTGAAACAGTTTATGTCCGGGATGTGAGGGGTCTGTAAATATTTTCACACAAAATGGCCACAAATTTTTCAGTGCTGTTGTGACTTTGAACAGTCACTAAATGAACTGTTGTAAGTCAAGAACTACCTGTAAATCTGGTTCCTCCCCATTCTTCCCTGCAGGTCCCTCTTCCACATACACTCTTGCACAAAAGCAGTCCAGAAACTTCACCCAATGTGCAAGTTTTCCTTTTGAACATGCAACATTTATTTTGTGTTTAAACCAGCATAAAGTGGTGAACAGCGTGAAGCAAGGGAGCAGAGATCAAATACTAGAAGTAAATTGGTGCCAGGAATTGTGTTCCCTCTTAGTAAGCTTCCTGCATGTTTGAGAATCTGATTCCTGGCAGGACTTCTTTATTTCCAGCAGTGAAGTTTTGGAGTATGGAACCATCTGCTGATGTCTTTAGCTGATGCAGAGGTGCAATTCAATCCCTATATGTCTTGTTTAGGATTCAGTAGCTGGGTTCATACAACATGTTTAATTCTACATTCGATAGGGGAGAAATATGTGGTTCTGAGTTAAACCGCTGTCTTCTCCAAACTTCTTTGCTGGCAGATATATCCTTACCAGGGTAGATAATATCAACAGGGAGGATTGGAATTGGCTGGTTGTATCTAGCAACAGCACTTGGGCTATGTACTGCTTTCCAACCCTCTCTAAGAGGTTTACAGAGTCAGCACATTGTCCCCAACAATCTGGGCCCTCATTTCACCAACCTTGGAAGGATGGAAGGCTGAGTCAACCTTCAGCCTAGTGAAAATCAAACTCAGAGGGTATTCAGCAGGTTCTGACCAGTTCTGGAGAACCGGTAGCGGACATTTTGAGTAGTTTGGAGAACCGGCCAATCCCATCTCTTCTCTGCCTCCCATGGAGTCCCAGCTGATCGGCTGGCTCATCTTTGGTTGCCCTGCACAGGAGAATGGAGCTGGAAAGCAGGTTAGTGGGGTGGGGAGGGAAGTGGGATTTTGCAGTATTCTTCCCCTGCCATGCCTACCAATCCACATCCACCAATCCACATCCACCAATCCACACCCACCAAGCTACGCCACACCACGCCCACCAAGCCACGCCTACAGAACCGGTAGTAAAAAAAAAAAAATTGAACACCATCATGATGCTTTGTGTAAAGTGATATCTATCCTCTCCTTATCAGGAAAATGTCCTTTTGCACTTCCATTTTGTCCACTGATTCTAGCATTTCCTTTCTCGAGTGAAGTACAATGGAACCTCGGGTCAAGAATACTCCTGTTCGGGACCAAATCAGGGAGCGCACAAAAAAAAACCACCCGATTTTTGAATCTGGTCACAATTCAAAAATCGAATGGTGAAGAAAATTGGCATGGAAAGATTCTCTTTTTGCGTTGAATTCCCCTTTGGCGCTATTTTTTTTTTTTTTTTGGGACTGGCACATACACAGTCGGTCGTGCTTCCAGACACAACCAAATTGGGTTGTGACTGGAGTCTGGGAATGGATTACAGTCGCAACCCGAGGCTCCATTGTACTGGTTATGCACTGCAGGTAGTTCTCAACTTACAAAAGTTCATTTAGTGGCTGTTCAAAGTTACAACAGCACTGGAAAAGGGGATTTATGGCCGTTTTTCACACTTATTACCATTACAGCATCATGTCATGTGATCAAAATTCAGATGCTTGGCAACTGATTCATATTTATGACGGTTGCAGTGTCCCAGGGTCACCTGATCCCCTTTTATGACCTTCTGACAGTCATAGTCAATAGGGAAGCCAGATTCACTTAACACTTTGACTAATTTAGCCACTACCGTGATTCATTTAACAACTGTGGCAAGAAAGGTCACAACAGGGAACAAACTCACTTAATGTCTCACTTAGCAATGGAACTTCGACTCAATTGTGGTCATAAGTCGAGGACTAAACGTTTCAGCAGAATCTCATTCAGACTTCTGTGTTGTGTTCATCTGTGAGTCAGACTTTCACAGCCATTTCTGTTTTAAATTTGGGGCTAGCCTACGCTGTGCCGGAATGGTTTTTTCTTCATCCTGATTGGTTGGGAGTCTTGGTCTGTGTTTATTGGTCTTGGAGTTTGCTGTGTTCTGCTTGATTGGTGTTTCTAATACCTGCTGTCTGTTGTGTGGCTTTTTTTTTGTCTTGATTGGCTGGCAGCATTGTGTTCCTGTATTGGAGGCTTTTAGTGCAGCTTGGCTCCGAGTAAATGGACAGCTATCATTTATTAGGAAGCTAGGTTTCATCTGGGTGCCTGGTTGGGGTGTGTTTGAGCTGGAGGTATCAGGGGGAGTCTGTTTGTGCCTAGGTGTTTGCCTGGCTTGTGGTGTGGAGATTTTTTTGTTTGAGAGTGCAGGCTTCCAGATAATTGACAGTCTGGTGGAGTCATCTCTTCTATTCATGCTTTCAGGTCTTTTTTCAATCTCTATGGCTTCTCTGATAATTCTGTGGCTGGGGTTTTCTATAGTGGCTGGGGTTTTGGTGCCATTGAAGTCGATGCTATGACCTGTGGCTTTCATGTGTTGGACGAGTGAAGAAGTGTGTTCCAGATTTTTTACTGAATTTTTGTATTCATCCAGGTGGGTACTTATTCTTCTATTGGTCTGTCCAATGTATGTGGCAGGGCATGATGCACAGGGGACTTCATATATGCCTTGGTTTTCCAGGTCAATTTTATTTTTGGGGTTTCTTGGGATGGCTGCTATTTTTCTTCTGTTTTGAAGGCAATCTTGATGTGATGCCTGTGTAGTATCTCACTGATTTTGTCTGTAGTACCTCTTATGTAGGGCAGGACAGCTGTTCCATAGGTCTGTTCATCTTCTAGGTCTCCATTATGTCTCAGTGTGTTTTTCTGGATCAAGCCGGTGATTTTGCTTTTGTGGAAGTCATTAGCTGCCAATACTTTAGTCAGGGTGCATAGTTCAGTCCTTATGTGTGTCTTATCTGCCAGGCATTTGGTTCTGGCAATTAGTGTTTTGGCCACGGAGTTTATCTGTGCTGGGTGATGGTGGGATTGGGCGTTGAGGTAGCGGTTGGTGTGTGTTTTCTTCTGGTATATGGTGTGTCCTAGTGTGCCATCTGTTTTTTTGTAGATTAGTACATCTAGGAATGGTAGTTGTTTGTTTGTTTCTGTTTCCATGGTGAACTTGATTTTGGGGTGTGTGCTGTTTAGGTGTGTTAGGAAATTGTTCAGGTTTTCTTTTCCATGGGACCAAATCACAAATGTGTCATCGATGTATCTTAACCATAGTTTGGGTTTGTGGGTGGCATTAGCTAGGGCTCTGGATTCGAGTTCTTCCATGAACAGGTTTGCAATGACGGGTGACAGTGGTGATCCCATAGGGGCTCCTTCAATTTGCTTGTATCTTTGTCCTTTGTATATTAAATATGTGTTGGTTAAGCAGTGTTTTGCTCGTTCCATGAGGTGTTTAGCTAGTTGGTATTTATTTTTGATGATTTCAAGAGTTTCTTTTATCAGGACTTGAGTGAATAGTGAAACCACGTCAAAACTTACAAGCAGATCTTCTTGTTCCACGTGTAGATCTTTGATCATTTCCAAGAAGTGGTATGAGTTTTGTACATGTGAAGCTGCTGCTTCAGCATGGGACTGTAGCTGCTTTGCTAAGTGTTTAGCTAGGTTTTGTAGTGGTGCTTCTCTGGAGCTGACTATTAGTCTGAGAGGTATGCCTTCTTTGTGTATTTTTGGGATGCCGTATAGTTTGGGGCATCTGGAAGATTCTTCTCTTGGGATGATCGTCTGTTGGATCTCTTTGCTCATATGGCTGGTTATAATTTTCTTCTTGGTTATTTTTCCCAAATATGTGGTTGGGTCCGTGTTTATGGGTTTGTATGTGGAGTCTTGGAGTAGGTCTGTCAATTTTGTTTCGTAGTCTTTTCTATCCATTACTACTGTGGCATTACCTTTATCTGCTGGAAGTATGATTATGCTGCTGTTGTTCCTTAGGGCTTGCAGGGCTTTTAGTTCCTCTTTGTGCAAAGTCATCTTTGGTTTCTAGAAGAATATGGATTCATTTATATGCAAGATCTGGCTTTTGCTGCAAATGGTGCAGATGTAGATTTATCTACTAAGGACAGACCACCTTCTCTGTCTCCTGATCTATTTTTGCAAGATCAAGATCTTCACCCCTCCTAGGCCTAGAGTAGCTACTACCTAGGGATTTTCACCAGCCCTTAGGGACTGGCCAAATGATTGGTGGCCTATACATTTGGAAATTGATCCCTTAGGTGCAGGAAGACCTGATAATGCCATCTTTGATTTTTCTTTTAATTTGGTAAGAGATCATGTTAGAAGAAGTATTGGTGGAGATGTAGAATTGGCAGCCTTTGCATTGCCAGAATTGATTAGACCCGCAGTGCAGATGGCACATATTTCTTTTACATTGAGAAATTGGATTATTACACAAGTTGAAGAATTGTGGTTACATGTAAAAATTATCATTTGGGGTGAACAACCAGCTTTGGAATATATCGCTAAATTGAGAGAGTGGTTAGGAATCCCAGCTAAATAAATATAGAGAATAAATTGTACAGCTTATTGAGGAAGTCTTTGCTCCCATCAGAATGCCCACTAGAGGAGGCCCAAGTGTTAGTGAAGAAACTAGAAGACAAACTAAGAGAAGATCTAGATCAGGGTTGTCCAACCTTGGCAACTTTAAGCCTGGAGGACTTCAACTCCCAGAATTCCCCAGCCAGCTGGCTGGGGAATTCTGGGAGTTGAAGTCCTCCAGGCTTAAAGTTGCCAAGGTTGGACAACCCTGATCTAGATCTTTTTATAAAAGGACAATTTATGTTTCTAGATCCCAAAGATCACCATCACCCAGAAAGAGGGGGAAATGTAAGTCAAAGAGTCCTCCCCCCTCAAAATCGATGTAGACATTACTTGGGATTGTTAGCTGGATTATATCAGAATCCCAAAGCACCATATAATCCAGAGTGGGAGATACCTGATCATACATTAACACATGTAAAAGAAACCACATTGAACAACGTATGATTAAAATGAGGGATAAAATAGTTAGTGTGATTTAGTGAAATGTTTGTGAATAAAATAAGTGAAATAAAATAAACGAGAAAATTGAATTAGGAAGCAACGGGAACATTTCAATTAGTTAATGTTTTATAAAATAAAAGTGAAGAGGGGGCGGGAATTAACTATGGAAAGCTTATAATTGTTCCCATAGAAGTATGATATTTAATTGAAAAGTAATGTTAAAGATGTTAAGACTTTAATGAATATTAATATTAATGATAGAATTGAATTGGAATGGAATGTTGTTTTAATTATATATATTTATAATTTTTTTCTTTTTTTAAGAATACAGTGTGTATTTTAAGAACGTATCAAGCAGAATCCGAATGGAAGTTATGTATTAAATTGAATGTTACAACTTTAGGGAAAAGATATAAAGGCGTCATACTCCAATCAATAACTACAGGAAAAATTTCTTTTAAAGAGAAAAGATAATAGACAATTGAAACAGGACAGACAAAAAACATAAATATAATGATTTGAATTGAGATTAAATAAATAAAATAAAACTGAGAAAATTAAAAGAGGGGAGAAGCTATGTAGAAAATGTAAAATAGTAGTAAGATATGGAATAGAGTATAAAAATGAGCATGAACTTGAAATTGTGTCTGTACGAAGAAATGTAACCCGGGATTACGCTACTTTCAAAAAAGATGTTTTATTTGTATTTTTTTTCTCTTTGTGAAAACTCAAATAAAATTTACAAAAAAAAAAAGAAAAAAGAAAAGAAACCACATTGACTGAAATCCCTGATAAAAGATGGACATTAACTTACCCGGCTCGATTCTAGCCACATAGGGTTAAATATAAACCCCTCCTTCAGGGAGTGACTGAAAAATACCCAGATTATAAATTAAGTCATCAGTCCAAAGTCAAAAAGTTTCTAAATCTCCTTTATAGCCAGGGGATTTGTATCACAGAGAAAATGGCCATGAATTTTCATTTTATGATGATAATCCTTATCCTTGGGAATGGCGCAACATACTCCAAGAAGGAAGCCGATTATTGGGCGGAAGGAGTGCTCAACATATTAAGAAAAATTTATTGGTGGTTTCAACCTCGATCAGAAGGAGAGTCCCGTCAACAATTGAAAAGGAGCCTGAAAGATCGGTTTCCACCTCAAAATCAGTACCTGGTAGGGGCTTATATCCATCATGGATGGCAGCTGGCAGATTCCAGATACCAGGACAGTTGCTTTCAAACAGACACTCGCAAAAACAATTGCCCTTGGTAAAAAGCAAGTGGCTGGGGTTGGGGCAGAGGTTTGCAGACAGAAGGGGGTTACAACGAATTACCAAATTGCAGATCCAACCTGGTTACAGATTGGGACAAAATGGAACTAGCATACCGCTTATGCATGACTCCCAACGAATGGCTAACCTGGTTTCATTGTCTAGGCCCCAATGGACAAACAATGGTAAATCAGTTACTAGCTCAGGGAGTAAATTCCTCTTGGGTCAAACTGCCTATACAAACAAAATAGACAAACAAAACCTGGGAGGCATATCTACCGCCTCCACCAATGGAAAAGGAGAATGCAATGAAAGATGTTCACATCATATCAAATGGGATTATAGACATTTCACAAGACAACATTACTTGGACAACAAAACAAGGAAAATCCAGGCAAGTTCCTATGGTGAAAGGAACCATTTTACAAGGATTTCAGAAAGAGTTACAGGAGTTTTGTCAGAACAATCCACAAAGTTCATTTTGCCACAAAACAACTTTGTTGAATCCAGAGACATTAGACCAGAACCAAAATCTGAAATCATCATCAGTAGAGAATCTTCCAATTGTCAAGAACCATCTTCAAATTGTAGAGAACCATCAAGAAGAAAACATGAGTTCTGAATCGGTGTGCATCACATACCTAGTCACTGTACTGGTAAATGTTTTCTTGTTAATAAAAATTCTAGAGATACTGAGAAAAGTCGATCGGGGTAGATTTCTCTCAGTTTTCCAGGATAAGTGCCAAAATGCATTTTCCAAAATACTGGAGCCCAAACCACATCTCACTTGCAAGGTTGTTGCCCCGTGAAATGTGGAGGATTTCCTTGGACATGTCTGAGGCATGTTATCATATTCCTATACATCCTGATTCTGCTACTCGCCTCCTTATTTCTTGACAAGACAAACTGTTATGGATTTCGGAAAAGCCCGGTGGGAGTTGGGCTCTCACCTTTTCTCCTTATTATGCTCACTGTCATCCTCACAGCAGATATTCGTAGGACTTACAATGTTTTTCTTATATGGATGACTTCATCTTATGTCACCCAAACTACAACTATTTGGTTGCAGTCAGTCATTCTGTTTGTAACCACCTAAAAAACTTTGGGTTCCAGATAAAATTTGATGAAACTTCTTCTCAACCAGTCAAACATATATGTTATTTGGGACTCACTGTTTCAGATTGTTTAATTGGATCTACACAAAGAATATCGGACTTTGTTAATTAAACAAATAAATTGTAACCATTTTTATGACTGGAAATGTATTCAACAGTTTATTGAAAAACTTGGATTTGTCTTAGGATTTATGATTTACAGATATGCAATTCTACAGCCTTAACTGAAAAATGTGATGTGTCATTTTCTAAAGAATACAATCAACTTTTGTTAGATGCTTGTAATTCTATTAAGAGTAAAATTTTAGAAGCAAAAGAAATGTATATGTATATGTATATGTACATGTACATATACATGCATACGTGCATACATACATACATACCGTATTTGCCGGTGTATAAGACAACCCGGCGTATAAGACAACCCCCCACCCCCGTAACTAATCATCCAATATTTACACAGTGTGCATGTTATTCTGTGTTGGTCAGCCAAACGATCCCAGCAGGGTCACCGGAAATGCCCTCCAGAAATCCCCAGGGCTGCAGCGGCAGTTCGGAGTGCCAGGGGCCGTGGGAGGAGCAGGAAGGCGGGTAGCCTTCACATGGCCCTGCCTGGGGCGACAGGAGCGACCCACGCTCTCGCTCCCCCCAGTCGCTGCAGCCACGGACGGAGTGAAGTGAGCGGGATTCGAACCTGATTCAGAGACGCGGGGAGGCTCTTGGCGGAAGCGACGCAGGGGATCCGGGAAGCCAGAGGATACGCCGGCAAATACGGTATATATATATATGGTTTGTGTTTCATAAATAAAATCAAGAGGCATGGAGTTTTCCTATATCAGCTCCCATAATTCACTGCCTTGCTAAAAATTCTGGGAGTTGAAGTCTTTTTTTTTTTGAAAATTTTATCAAGGGGGAGAAAGAGCCAATTTGGGGTTCAAGCAATGTCCTTAGAAACAGTGGTGGGATTCAAAAAATTTTACTACTGGTTCTGTGGGTGTGGCTTGGTGGGCGTGGCAGGGAAAGGATACTGCAAAATCTCCATTCCCTCCCCATCCTACTTACCTGCTTTCCACCACCGTTCTCCTGTGCAGGGCAACTAGAGAAGACCCAGCTGATCAGCTGGGACTCAATGGGAGGCAGGGAATAGATGGGGTTGGTGGGGCCAGTCAAAGGTGGGATTGGCCGGTTCTCTGAACCACTCAAAATGTCTGCTACTGGTTCTCCAAAACTGGTCAGAACCTGCTGAATACCACCAATGGCTAGAAACCAGGAGAAGATGGCTTCTACTCCCACCTGAGGCAGGAAAGCCAACTAAAGTCACCCAACTGGCTTTCATAGCTAAGATGGGACTAGAACTCACAGTCACCTAAGTGATTGGCCCAAAGTCATCCAACTGACTTTTTGTGTCTAAGGTGGGGCTAGAACTCACCCATTTTCTAGTTTGGTGCCTTAAGTACTAAACTAAATTGGCTCTTTCAAAATAGACCATATAAAAACTCTGTGTTGAAATTTCCACTTGCTCTGTCCTTCACTTTTCCCTGCCTTTCTTTGGCTGTTCTCTAGTCAAGGATGAACTCATCAAACAGATACTCCCTCTGGCCAGCTGGTGGTCCTTCTAAGAGCTTCAGGAGGGGGAAAAAAGTGGATTTCCAGCTGTGTGATAGCCTTGACTTGCTGTTCCAGATATTTAGATTCAAGGTTTTCACCCAGCGGAGAATCAAAGACAAGGATAGTTAAATTGCTTTGCCAAGTTGAAACAGTACTTTCATAACTTTCCTTGAGATTTATAGACATGAATAGGAGAACGGAGGACTCTCCATGAAAAAAGATTGTGTTATTATCAACTATACTTTGACTTAAGTTTAAACTATGATCAGAAGTCTATATAGTATCTGAGAGCTACAAATCCAAGGTAAAACACTAACCTTATTGAGGCTCATAAAACCTCCAAATCATTCACTCTAAATCAGGGATCTCCAAACTTGGCAACTTTAAGACTTGTGGGCTTGAACTCCCAGAATTCCAATCCCACCTCTGACTGGCCCTGCCAACCGCATCTCTTCTCTGCCTCCCGAGTCCCAACTGATCAGCTGGGTCTTCTTTGGTTGCCCTGCCCAGGAGAACGGAGGTGGAAAGCAAGTTAGTGGGGTGGAGAGGGAATGGGATTTTGCAGTATCCTTCTCCTGCCATACCCATCAAGCCACGCCACGCCCACAGAACTGGTAGTAAAAAAAAGATTGAATCCCACCAGTGACCCTGTACCTGCAGGAATATGAGGAGGGAGGAGGGAGGAGGGAGGAAGAAGAAGAAGAAGAAGAAGAAGAAGAAGAGGAAGAGGAAGAAGAGGAAGAAGAAGAAGAGGAAGAAGAGGAAGAAGAAGAAGAAGAAGAAGAAGAAGAAGAAGAAGAAGAAGAAGAAGAAGAAGAAGAAGAAGAAGAAGAAGAAGAAGAAGAAGAAGAAGAAGAAGAAGAAGAAGACTTCAACTCCCAGAATTTCCCAGCCATCATGGCTGCTTGGGGAATTCCAGGAGTTACCCATTTTAAAGCAATGTTGGGAAATACTCTCTTGAAGAAAGTGTGGTGGCCTTCATTTCTTCTTTTTTTTTTCTTTGCAACTGAAACTAATTTTTGAACTCCTGTGTGTATGTGTGCCAAAATAGTCAAAATGACACCCATGCTTGTGGATATATCATCTTAACATTTTGGATCTCTCCTGGAACTTCATAATAAGCAGGACTGGAGGTGTATGCCAAGAATGAAATGGCAAGTCTGAATGATAAATGTAGTGATTCTCCAACTCCTTTTTATAAATTACATTCTCCCTCCTCCCCTCCATTCTCTTACAACCTCTTCCTCTTCCTAGGCTGCTGGCTGCAAGCAAATGGCATGTTATTCTGATCAGAAATTCTTTCTTATGCAAGAATTTTTTAAAAAAAGCAGCTCAAAACTACCAACCTATCTCCAGTAAGGTTTAGTTATTAAAATATTTGCAGCCTACCTACGTGCCCAGGGATCGTAAGGTGGGTATTGTAGAAAGTTAGCACCCACTTCTCTCTTAGAAGAATGAAATATTTTGAGAAATATTAGAAAAGCAGACTATTATATTTCCCTGGATAATTGAGAAACATTTTTTTTTTAAGAGGAAGAAAGCAACCTCCACCTTTCTTAATAGCCCATGGCAGATGTCAGCACTTAAGAGATAAAGAGATAGATAGCTCTATTCATAAGCAAATTCCCTGCAGCAAGGCCTGAACAAAGGTAGGATTAGCCCTCAGCCACAATAGGAATTGCCCAACACAAGCCTTCGTTGCATTATTTCAGCCGTTCAAACGTCAACCAAACTTATCTCAGACAAACATGACCCCTACGTGGCCCCCGGCAGTCTGACAACAGCCAATAGAATACATGTTCAGGAACAGGAAGCTCAAATGCAAAGCCCAAGCGAAGGTATAAATACCGCCCACTCTCAACTCCTTGGGGTCAGCTGCCCAGAACCATGTGCTTTGTGGTTCTGCTTCATCATTCAACCATTTTTCCAAATAGCCTCCATGTTTCCAGTGTCTTTTTCCTGGCTTGGAACTGATGGAACCAGATGGATATTTCTTCCAACAAATTACAATCCACAAAATGAATAACGAAACATTTAAAATATGGCCAAAATGCGCGGTATTCTACGAAACGAAAGCCACAGTTATGGCGAAGTGAAAATACAGAGGCATATATTTGAACCAGGGATAGTTGGAGCCCAGCATGCTGTGCCGGTAAAGACTTGAATATCAATGGTAGAAGCCAGATTTTGGCCTGTCAGAGAAAAGCAAAGCTTGTGTGACTTTTGTTGGTCTTCCCTGAAAAGGCAAAGTTGCAAAGCTGAAAAAATTCATCTAAGTAAAAGTCCTTGATTTATGGACCACAACTGACCCCCAACATTTCTATGGCTGGGTGAAACCGTTGTTCAGTGAGTTTTGCCTCATTTTACGACCTTTCATGCCACTGTTGTTAAGTGAATCACTGCAGTTGTTAAGGTAGTGACACGGTTGTTAAGCGAATCTGGCTTTCAATGGTCACTAAATGAACTGTTGTAAGTCAAGGACTACCTGTAGTTGATTGTTCTCCTTGCTGTTAACTTATTAATTGCTTAAAAGAAGAAGCTTTGCTTTGCTAAAAGAAGTTGCATATTGCTTGTTTAGTCTAACAGAGTTGGAAGGGACCTTGGAGGTCTTCTAGTCCAACCCCCTACTCAGCCAGGAAACCCTACACCACTTCAAACAAATGGTTATCCAACCTCTTTTTTAAAACTTCCAGGGTTGGAGCATTTACAACCTCTGGAGGCAGGTCGTTCCACTGACTAATTGTTCTCACTGACAGGAAATTTCTCCTCAGTTCTAGGTTGCTTCTCTCCTTGCTTAGTTTTCACCCATAGTTTCTTGTCCTGCCTTCAGGTGCTTTGGAGAATAGCTTGACTCCCTCTTCTTTGGGGCAGCCCCTCAGATACTGGAACACTGCTGTCATGTCACCCCTAGTCCTTCTTTTCATCAAACTAGACATCCCCAATTCCAGCAACTGTTCTTTATATGTTTCCGTCTCAAGTCCCCTAATCATCTTGGTTGGTCTTCACTGCAGTCTTTCTAGAATGCTGCTGTGGTTAGCTGGCAGCAGGTGTGGACGGTGGAGGAGACTGATGATTCTGACGAGAGGCTAAGACCATCAGGGAGTGAACTGCTGCCTTCAGGGATTGAGAGGGCTGGCAGCAGTGAGGAGGAGGTTCCCAAGGAGCCTGTGCTAAGTGCGGGTGAGCACAGGATGATTCGTAGAAGAGAACAGCTGGAGCAGCACAGGCGACTCGGGAGTAAGGATGCAACGTAATGGCCCCTCCCTCCAGGGAATATAAGCCTGGTTTCAAAAAGTTTTTGCTTTTGCAGAAAGCAAAAACGTTCTAAGGACTCAGCATTGTGTGTGGAGACCTCGGCTTATCTGAAGAATTCTGTCAAGGCTTTTCTGGTTGGACTAATTGGCTGCAAGCCATCTTTTATCTACAAAGAAGTTTATTTGTAGATTAAAGCTGTGAAGGTTTGAGTTACTGAGTTTGTTTGAGATTTTCTTGCCGGTAACCAGGTTGGGTCAGAACAAGTGCAGAGTTTGTTCCGTTTCTTTTTTCACTAGCCAGAAGGAAGATTTTTGTAGCAGAGGTGATGGGTGAATGAGGTTGCTTAAAAGCAACAAAGCCTTGGGTTTTTAGAAGGTCAATTCAAAGCTAAGCAGCAGGAGGTTGTCAGGTCCCATCTTCTCCCCAAAAGCAGGCCTGATCCCAGAACAAATCTCTCAGTGGGAGATAGACCAAAAAAAGAGAATGATTTTAAGGCAGTTTACAGCTGAATGGTGGAATCTTTACAGGAGAATACAGTGACAGCTCCCAGCTGGGCAGCTTAAAGAAGAGAAAAAACTGTATGATCAGAAAGCAACATGTGAGTTTTCTGTTTTGTTTTGTTTTTTCCTTTTCTTGCTGCTACTTAAATTATCTTTTGGAATTGTCTAGCCCATGTGGAGTAACTTTAAAGAATCTGGCCTTTCCTTCCTCCTCTTTAGTCTTCCCATTTTAAAAAGAACAAGCCAGAGAAGGTATTCAGTCAGTTCTGACAGGTTCTGGAGAACCAGTAGCGGAAATTTTGAGTCGTTCAGAGAACCGGCAAACCCACCTCTGACTGGCCCCATCAATCTCATCTATTCTCTGCCTCCCATTGAGTCCCAGCTGATCAGCTGGGTCTTCTTTGGTTGCCCTGCACAGGAAAACGGAGCTGGAAAGCAGGTTTGTGGGTTCTCCAGAACTGGTCAGAACCTGCTGACTACCATCTCTGATATACCTGCATCTATTTTAGAGATGGCTGGAACACATCTTTGTACAACTATGCTGGAGCTGGTGTTAGTGAAAATTGCTAACATTTTCACCTTTGCTGGCCTTCACCTATCCTCTACTTTTGATCGCTGAGAGGATTTTCCCTCCTACTGCAGGCAACAGCATATTTGCAGCTGTTCATTTTAAAGGCAAAAGTCCCATAATCAAAATGCAGCTGCTTCAAGTTTGTAATTGTGGAACCGCTAACTTTACTCATTTGAAACAAAGGTGCCAAGATCCTACATTGATTGTCTCCAGGGATGCTTTAACAGACTAACAGAGTTGGAAGGGACCTTGGAGGTCTTCTAGTCCAACCCCCTGCTTAGGCAGGAAACCCTACACCATTTCAGACAAATGGTTGTCCAAACTCTTCTTAAAAACTTCCAGTGTTGGAGCATTCACAACTTCTGGGGGCAAGTAGTTCCACTGGTGAATTGTTCTGTTGGGAAATTTCTCCTTAGTTCAAGGTTGCTTCTCTCCTTGATTAGCTTCCATCCATTGCTTCTTGTCCTCCCCTCAGGTGCTTTGGAGAATAGCTTGACTCCCTCTTCTTTGGGACAGCCCCTCAGATATTGGAAGACTGCCATCATGTCTCCCCTAGTCCTTCTTTTTATTAAACCAGGCATACTCAGTTCCTGCAACCGTTCTTTATGTTTTAACCTCCAGTCCGCTAATCATCTTGGTTGCTCTTCTCTTCAGTCTTTCTAGAGTGTTCTAGTTTGTTCCGTTTCTTTTTTTCACTAGCCGGAAGGAAGATTTTTTGTAGCAGAGGTGATGGGTGAATGAGGTTGCTTAAAAGCAACAACACCTTGGGTTTTTAGAAGGTCAGTTCAATAAGCAGCAGGAGGTTGCCAGGCCCCCCAAAAGCAGGCCTGACCCAAGAACAAATCTCTCAGTGGGTGATAGACCAAAAAAAAGAAAGAAAGGAAGAAAGAAAGAAAGAAAGAAATATGTATATAAATCTTAGCCAGTTAAAGAAATGTTGGAATGTTTCTGTTTTGTTTTTCATGAGATAGCAGAAACCGTACCATGAGTCCATTATACTCAAAACATAGCAGGCACCTCCCAAACTGAGTTTCTTAGGACCAATTATGTCAGCAAACACAACCTCTAAAAGTTCTTTGGCTTTAAACCCATTAAGTCTGTTTGCTGGAGTAACCTTGCTTTTCTCCTGACTATAGGCATTATAGTTTAAGTACTTGCTACAGGCTTTTAATTTTACTCTCTCTGACAATGCAGCAGTTTGTTTCAACATTTTGAAATTAATGTGCCCTAGATGTCTATGCAGTAAATGTATACATTCATCATGTGGCTTAACATTGTTATAAACCGAGTTAGCCATCTGCAACTGGTCATCATGTAACACATATAAATCATTCTCTAAATTAGCAGTAACACTTTTGACCTCTTTCTCTATTATACAGTTATCTCCCCTAAAGGTTACTACATAACCAATATTAACTAAAGCCCTTACCGATAACAAATTAAATTTCAGTTTGGGTACATATAACATAGTTAAATGCTCATTCATACATGAACAATATGCAGTACCTTCAACAGAGGCTTTCATCTTCCATCCATTTGCCAATGATACATGTTGTTTACTCATGGACATCTTTACAAACCTCTCTCTATTTCTAGTAATGCACTGCTATGCTCCACTATCAACAACCCACAAATCATGGTTTACAGTTGAATTGCTAGACATAGCTAAACTAACATTCTTCTTGGCCTTCTGGTGATTATCAGTATTCTGTCATTTTCCCTTCTTACAGAATCTAGCTATATGTCCCCTAGCCCCACAAGAAAAAAATTTCCTAACAGTATAGGCAGGTGAACACAAATCCTCTTCTTGTGGTTGTTCCTTCCTCAGTTGGTCCCTATCCAGCCGTCTTCTTGCTTTTTGCTTCATAACTTTCCAGGTACGTCAGTCAATGTCAGTTCATCTCTGGGCAGGACTTCCAGTGAAGATACATAATCATCATAACTTTCATCCAGTGAGGAAAGAATTATATAAACTTGATGCAACTCTGAAAATATCAGTTCCTTTTCATGTAGCTCTTGAAAAGTTCTTTTCATGAAGTTTAAATGAGCTAACATATCTCCACCTTTCAGAAGACGTGCTCTAAACAGTTTACGTTTAAGATGTATGTGTGCACCTACACTGTCATGAAGAAAAATCCTCTTCAAATTCTCCCAACACTTAACAGCAGACTCTTCTCCATGAATATGGACTAGCTGCTGGTCACTCAGTGTTAGTCCACTTATACAAAGAGCTTGTTCATTGTTCCATTTAAAGTCAGCTAACTTCTTGGCATTGTCCTCATCATCTGGATCCGAAGCATTTACATCCAGTGGATCTTGAACTGCAGCCCATAACCCTTCTCTACATAGTAGTAGACTGCACTTTATAGGCCAGGAAACATAGTTTGTTCCATCCAACTGGGTTATCAGTGATAGACTTGTTGATGGGTCTTTTGCCATCTTTACCAGGACAGTAACCCACAATTAAACAGTAAACAGCTGTCTGTATATAGTACTGTGTATTCACACTACCTCTCAGTTACCTGAGCCTGGTATGGTCTGGGCCCATAACCAGTGTTGAGGTAATTCCCCGTTAGGAGAATGAGTGCACACAGGGAGACGTAATGAGAGTGGTGAAGAATAACATACAACCAGCACATAGAAACACAGTATAGTAAAATGTAGGTTTTTACTTCCAGTGAACGGTTAAGCAAAGTCCAACAAACAGTCCAAGTCATACACGTTTATAGCAGTCAGTTTTCAGTCCAGGGATAATCCAATAACAAAGTCCAGTATCAAAAACTGTTCAGTAATCAGACTCACATCAAATCCAAGAATAATGACGATCAGCAACAATCAATAGGGAAATGCAGGAATGGCAATACTCTATGGGAAACCAGATTTCTGGCTCCATCTTATGGCCATTTGAGGAACCACACCCAATTACAATTTTTTAGCATTCCCTTAAAGAGTCAGTATTAAAATGTCTATTCTGGTTTATATATTTCCAACCCAACTGTTAGGTGACTTACATTCCTAACAGTAGCTACCAATATGTAAACCCCACTCCCTCCTAGCACTGATGATGTTGCTGAGTTGAGTAATGAATCATCTGGAAGAAAACATCCAGACTCCAAATAGAATAGAATAGAATAGAATAGAATAGAATAGAATAGAATAGAATAGAATAGAATAGAATAGAATAGAATAGAATAGAATAGAATAGAATAGAATAGAAAACAGAAAGAATAGAATATAGAGTAGAGTAGAATAGAGAGTAGGGTAGAAAACAGAAAGAATAGAATAGAATAGGAATAGAATAGAGAGTAAAGTAGAGTAGAAAACAGAAATAATAGAATAGAGAATAAAGTAGAGTAGAAAACACAAAGAATAGAGTAGAATAGAGAGTAGAGTAGAAAACAGAAAGAAGAGAAAAGAGAAAATAGAGAGTAGAGAATAGAGTGGAGTGGAGTAGAGTAGAAAGAATAGAATAGAATAGAATAGAATAGAATAGAATAGAATAGAATAGAATAGAATAGAATAGAACAGAGTTGGAAGGGACTTTTGGAGATCTAGTCCAACCCTCTGCTCAATCATTTCAGACAAATGGTTGTCCAATATCTTCTTAAAATCTTCCAGTCAATGGTGGGCTGCTGCCAATTCAGACCAGCTCACCCATACTGGTAGTTACAACCACCGGCTGGGCCTGCACTCCTATCCCGGTGCTATTTGAACCTTTGTATCCAGCTTGCTCAACCCACCTACGCAGCCCAGCTGCATTCCACGCCTCACCCGATTTACTCACCGTAGCTTCTGTACAGGAAATCCCCTAGTTTTTGCAGCCTCACACAGTTGTTGCTCAGGGAATGTCATTGTTTTTGCAGCTGTGAGCAAGCTTTAGATGGCACACGTGCAAAGCACGAAGGAGACATGTGCATGCAGGCACTCACATTTTCGGCGAACCGGTCATTACAGTATGGGCAGCCTACCTCTGCTTCCTGTGTTGCAGAATTCACAACTTCTGGAGGCAAGTTGTTCCGCTAATTAATTGTTCTAACGGTCAGAAACTTTCTTCTTAATTCTAGGTTGCTTCTCTCCTTGATTAGTTTCCATCCGTTGCTTCTTGTCCTGCTTTCTGGTGTTATGGAGAATAGCTTGAACCTTGTCATCTTGGTGGCAGGCCCTCAAATATTGGAAGACCGCTATCATGTCACTCCTAGTCCTTCTTTCCATTAAGCTAGACCCGTGATGGCAAACGCATGCCATAGGTGGCATGTAGAGCCATTTGTGTGGGCAGGCAAGCCCCAGCCAAAGTTACCTGCGCTGCACATGCATGCACCTCCCAGCTGGTTTTCGGCCCATTTGAGGCAGTTTTCGCCCTCCTGGAGACTCAAGGGAGTCTCTGTAGCCTCAGGAGGCTGAAGAATGAACCTTCTGGAAATACCAGAAATGGTGAAACGGGCCTGTTTTCAGCCTCCCAAGGCTCCAGAGGGGGCGTGTATAAACGCATCAATCATGACTACCGTCCCTGTCCTATTGTTTTATTTTTCTTATATGCATCTATCTCATGTATTCAAAACTATATTTATTCTTATACCTGTATCTTATAAGTGATTGACAAATCAAATAAATTATAAAAAAACCCCACCTCTATCCAGAAAAATAAGAACATTTAAGAAAGGAAGATTGTCTTTGTTGGAGATATTAAAAAATGTGAAGGCTCCTTGACCTTTATGATATGAATCAGTGGTCATCTGTCACTTTTTGGAATGATATTTTAATGCATATGAGTAGATTTATGGTAAAACCTTTAAATGTTAAAGATGCTAATGTCATGCTGAATACACCAAAGCTTCGGAAATTAACAGTCTATCACAGGGGTGGGATTCAAAATTTTTAACAACCGGTTCTGTGGGCATGGCTTAGGTGGTGGGCGTGGCTTGCTTGGTCATGTGACTGGGTGGGCGTGGCTTGGTGGTCATGTTATTGGCTGGGTGTGGCCAACTCAACATCACTCACATCGAGCCATGCATCTCCTTGCTTGGCCTCTCATGACTGTGGGGATGCTGCAACAGTCGTAAGTGTGAAAAATGGTCATAAGTCACTTTTTTCAGTGCCATTGTAACTTTGAATGGTCCCTCCACACAAGTAAAGTACCAGCAAAGGAGGGGGGAAAAAACTCCAGAGTCGTTCCTGAGACAGGAAGTCTGGTCCTTCCTCCATCCCTCACTTCCTCACTTCTCTTCCTTCCTTCCTTCCTTCCTTCCTTCCTTCCTTCCTTCCTTCCTTCCTTCCTTCCTTCCTTCCTTTCATCCTTCCTTCCTTCCTTTTCTTTCTTTTCTCCTTTCTTTCCTCCCTCCCTTCCTCACTTCACTTTCTTTCTTTTTCTTTCTTTTACTTTTTTCTTTTCTTTTTCTTCCTTCCTCTCTCCCTCTTCCTTTTCTTTCTTTCTTTTCTTCCTTCCTTCCTTGCTCCGTCCCTCCCTCCCTTCACTTTCTTGCTTTTTCTTTCTTTCTCTTTTCTTTTTCTTCCTTCCTTCATCTCTCACTTTCTCGCTTCACTTCCCTCCTTCCTTCTCTTTCCTTCCTTCCTTCTTTCCTTCCTTCCTCTTCCCTGCCCTTTCTTTTTCCTTTTCCTTCCTTCCTTCACCATTCAAAGTTGCAACAGCACTGAAAAAAGCTATTTGTGACCTTTTCTCATACTTACGACCATTGCAGGGTCTCCACGATCACACAATCAAAACTCAGGTACTTGGCAGCTGACTCGTATTTATGACGGTTACAGTGTCCCAGGATTACATGATCCCCTTTTGCAGCCTTCTGACAAGCAATGTCCATGGGGAAAAACCAGATTCACTTCAAAACCGCCTCCCTAATTTAACAACTGCAGTGATTCATTTAACATATGTGGCAAGCAAAATCATAAAATGGGGGCAAAACTGGCTGAACAAATGACTCACTTAACAACTGAAATTTGGCGGCTCCATTGTGGCTGTAAGTCGAGGACTCCCTGTATCTGACCTCTTCACTGAAAAAGTCAGACTGACCCAGAAAACCGAAATGAGAATTAATTTGCCATAGTAGTTTGCAGAATAGTACATTTTCCTTTCTGCTGCTTCGCACCGAACCCTGTTTATGAAGTGATACACATTTGGTATTCTGTACAAACTGCACTGCAGATTAAGATGCAGCTTGATGTAGGAAGTCAGGAATACTTCTGTGATCATATTAAGAGCAACTGTGTTCTTTTCGCTGATGATGTAAAGCTGTTCAATACCACAGACAATACTGCTACTCTTCAAAAAGATCTTGACTATGTATCAGAATGGTCAAACAAATGGCAACTTCAAATCTCAACAAATAAATGCTCTGTCCTACATATTGGCAAAAAAAAAATCAGAAAATAAAATACAGGCTGAATAGTCAAGATCTTGTTGATGATCCAAGCTCTGTAAAGGACCTTGGAATACTCATCTCTAATGATCTAAGTGCTAGAGCCCACTGTAACTACATAGCCAAAAAGGTGTTCAGAGTTGTTAACCTAATCCTACGTAGCTTTTTCTCTGGTAATATCACACTACTAACTAGAGCATACAAAACATTTGCTAGACCAATACTTGAATACAGCTCATCAGTCTGGAACCCACATTACATATCTGATATTAGCACAATTGAGAAAGTCCAGAAATATTTCCCAAGAAGAGTTCTCCACTCCTCTACCCATTGTAGAATATCTTATGCCACCAGACTTGAAATTCTAGAACTAGAAAACCTTGAATTACGCCGTCTTCGGTCCGATCTAAGCAATGTATATAAAATCATACATTGCAATGTCCTACCTGTCAATGAATACTTCAGCTTCAACCATAACAACACAAGAGCACACAATAGATACAAACTCAAGGTTAACTGCACCAAACTTGATTGCAGGAAATACGACTTCAGCAAGAGAGTGGTCAAGGTTTGGAATCCTCTACCTGACTCTGTGGTTTCTTCCCCAAACCCCAAAAACTTTAACCTTAGACTGTCTACTATTGACCTCACCCCTTTCCTAAGAGGTCTGTAGAGGGGGCGTGCATAAGCGCATCAACATGCCTACTGTCCCTGTCCTATTGTTTCTTTTATTTTTCTTTTATTTTTCTTATATGTACCCATTTCATATATTCATAACTATGTATACACTTATACTTATTATCTTGTAAACAATTGACAAATCAAATAAATAAATAAATAAATAAATAAATACGTAAGAAACAAGTACCTAATCTTGAGAAATTCAGGCTGAGTGTCATGCCCCTGTTGGAATCTGATTCTAAGGGGGAGATTGGGCAGCTGACAGGGAGTGGGAGTGTGGCTCTGGTAGCTATGGAAGAAATTGGGGAAGGGCACAGTCTGGCTAGGCATTCAGGGGAAGACCCAGGCTACCCCCTCTTCATCCTAGGGCACACAGGAAGGAATGGAGAAGGGAGCAACATGAGTTACGTGGGTTATGGGAGAGAAAGGGACCCTGATTCCCTTCATTAACTGCAGCTGGGAAAACAGGATTTTAAAAAGGGCGTTTGCACACAGCACCTTGCTGGAAGCAAAGCGTGAATTATTTTGGTTTGTCTTATCTGGGTTGTGGTGTCTTCCCAACTGTGTGTGTTTTGTTATCTTTTGAGTTCTGCAATTCTTTGTCCTGCCCTGTCTTGTTAATTGCTGCAGCTGTGGTTTGTGTTGGTTTTTATATATAACTTATATGTACTTTGGGTTCGGACGGAATTTCTTCCCTTTAAAAACTGTTCTTAGGGAAGTTTTTTTCTCCAACCAATGATAACTGGACATTGGGGGCCAAGTTGGAGGTATTAAAGGGACTTTAGCTACTTTGGTGACTTTGTTGCTATTGTGCCATGCCCCGGGACATCACACTGAGTGACACTAAAACTACTTAGCAATGTGTAATTATATGACTGAATTCAGACACTTTCTGAGAATATTCACAGGCAGAACTGTACTATAAATAATTATATGAATTTATTTAATTTATATACAGGGAATTCAAGCTGGAAAAATCAATGCAATCTTACATCAATTTCTTTCCTATCCAAACAACTGTTCAAAAAAAGCTTGCCTCCATCTGCTACCTAGACTTCAGCTGCTATTGATTGTCTTTGGCTGCCTGGCCTACAGTCTTTAAAAATTAATCTTTTGAGGTTTAAACATTCCTAAACAAAACAGAAGCTATATTGTTAGGAGAAACGAAAATGTGGCATTGTGACAATGCCAAAGAAAATGTGCCTGCAAATTCATTTTGATGAGATATTAGAATGACATAGAAACAATCAAATGAAAGATGTAAAATAGGAAGGGAACCAAATGTGTATTTAATTTTCGAAGTTTCCTAATTCCTCCTGGAGAAGATTTTGGGAAAAAGCACTGCGAAATAATTCAGAAGAGACACGCAAATTTTGTTCTGCTCTGCAGATGGAGAGGAAAAATAAATATTGGCTGAGATATTGTGAGTGTGTAGGTGTTTCTGTGTGTATGTGTGTATGTACAACAGTGAGGCTGGGAAGATTTTCTGAGACTTTGTGCGGTCTCCACCTATTAGTTAGAATGAAAAGAAATGAAAACCTGAGTGTTGTTCCCTAACATTTATACTTTCAGGTAAGTCATGCAATTTTTCTCCGCTCTTATACTAATTCATTGGAGTCCTAGTGGATGATCACTTAAACATGAGCCAGCAGTATGAGGCAGTTGCCAAAAAAGATAATACCCACTCCCTTCTTGCACTAATGATGTTACCTAATTTGGGAATGTTTTCTGCAAGAAAACATCCAAGATCAGAGAGCACCAAGGACCCAGAGTCCTCCTCCTCCTCCTCCTCCTCCTCCTCCTCCTCCTCTTCCTTTCTGTTAAGTACTCGGACATGGGTCGGAGTAAATGGAGACAGCCTCTGAATAGTGACTTTCAGCTCTTTATTAGCATAGTGACTTCTCGAAACAACAACAGTGAACTCTGCCTTATATAGGCAACCCTTGTAAGAATTGTCCAATAACGAGCTATGGACGCTAGCTCTTAACCAATACGAATCCTCTGTTAAGGGCCAATCGGATTCCTCAGAACTAACCAATCCGATCTGGCCACCTAAAAGCCAATCAGAAGTACAGGGCCAGAACCTTGCACTTTACCTCAAGCTCATACTTTATTAACTATGGTACATACACAACACTTTCCTCCTCTTCTTCTTCTTCCTCCTCCTCCTTTTCCTTTCTTCTTCTTCTTCTTCCTCCTCCTCCTCTACAAACTCCACTCCCTTCAGGCCCTGCTGATGTAACCTAGTTTGGGTAATGAAACGTCTGCAAGAAAACATCCAAGATCAGAGAGTACCAAGGACCCAAGGTTCTCTTCCTCTTCCTCCTCCTCCTCCTCCTCCTCCTCTTCCTCTTCTTCTTCTCCTTTCTCCTTTCTCCTCGTCCTCCTCTTCCTCCTCTTCCTCTTCTTCTCCTTTCTCCTCCTCCTCCTCCTCCTCTTCTCCTTTCTCCTCCTCCTCTTCCTCTCCTTTCTCCTTGTTCTGTCCCTAATTAGCATTCTTGAGATCCCCGCGCTTTGATTGGCCAAAGTGCGGGGCACTCTGATTGGTCAGGCGAGCCGCGCCGATTGGCTCGCTAAGAATCTCCCGCGATTGGTCCATTCGAATCACGGGAGATTCAAAGTGGTGCCATTGGCCGCGGCCGCCGCGGCTGAAAGAATAAAAGCCGCGAACCTTGTGCAAAGAGCCAGTTCGGTTCCTACTTTAATAAAAGAGCATGATTTGAAGTCACCGACTCCTGGCTTCATTTCGAGGACACAACACTGGCGACGAGGATGGGATCCAGACCCTGAACCGAACCACGTGTCCGACGGAAGCCAGACAAACCACCACGATGGCGAAAATCACACACCCCGCACCCTTCAACCCCGCCACCGAGGACTGGGAATCGTACTCCGACCGATTCCGCATGTTCCTCGAGTGCAGCGACCTGAAGGACGCCACCGCCCCCATGAAGCGCGCTGTCTTCCTGACCCACTGCGGGACCAAGGTATTCAAGATGGCCAAGGCGCTTGCCAAACCCGCCGATGCGACCGCGATGGACTGGGACGTCCTCGAGCCAATACTTCGGTGGCACTACGCTCCAGAGGTACCCATTCTGATCCGACGGAACGAATTCTACCGTCAGGACCAACGGTCGGGTGAGAGCTTCAGCGACTTCGTCGCCGAACTACGGCGCCTAGGGGGGCTCTGCGAATTCGACAACCTGAACGACGCCCTGCGAGACAGAATCGTGCTCAGCTTGTGGGACCCCATCCTCCAGAGCCAGCTGATGGCCAAGGGCAACATCAGCCTAGCAGACACCCTCACTGCAGCCGCAGCCGCCGAAGCAACCCGAACCTCCGCTGACCGCATGCGCAGACCGAACGCTGGGGACCGCAGCGGGAACAACAACCCTGCAAGGTTGGCCGAGGCCCAACTCGAGATGACCACCCACCAGGGCGATTTCCACTCGAAATCGGGCACTTCCGATGACGAGGAGGACATTCATCGCCTCCAGACAGGCCGCGACCCATGGAACCGGCAGGGTCGTAAGACGAGGACCAACTGTGCTGGTTGCGGCGGCGACCACCCCAGGTCGGAATGCCGGTTTTTCGAATCGATCTGCCGGCATTGCGGCAAGAAGGGACACATCGCCCGTGTCTGCCGCCTAAAAAAGAACTGCAGCCCGGCACGATGGGACCAGAGCGACCGGAGGAGAGAGAGCACACCACCCCGGACCAGAGATCGCCCCTCGGAAAACAGATGGGACCGGAACGGACGATCCCTGCGAGGCGGCGATAACCGGTGAAGAGAGGAGACCCATCAGACGGTCACCATCGGCCACGCCATAACCAATGACGCCCGGAAGGTCCACGTGGAGGTAGGCATCGAGGGCGAGCCATGCAAAATGGAGGTGGACTCCGGGTCCTACCTCTCCATGATAGCATGGCATGAAATAAAGCGCTTGGTGCCTACCATCCAAAGGAGGAACCTAGACAGCCAGAGACTCATCGTAAAGGACTACCAGGGAAACCGCATCCCGGTAGTCGGAACCAAACACTTCAACATCACATATAAAGGGCACACTGAAAGGCTTCCCCTGACAATCGTCGACCGCGACCACCCAAGCCTACTGGGACTGCAATGGTTCGCTCCGCTCGGCATCGCAGTCACGGGAATCGACCACGTCACCGACGACAGCTGGGAGCAACAACTGGCCCGGGAATTCCAAGAGGTCTTCGACGGAAACCTAGGCAAGTACCGAGGGCCCCTTATATCATTCAGCCTAGACCCAAATGTCCCCCCAAAACGCCTGAAACCAAGGCGGGTGCCATTCGCACTTAAACCCAAGATAGACGAGCAAATTGACAAGCTCGTCAAGCAAGGGGTCCTACAGCCAATAGACCACGTCCGGTGGGAGACCCCCATAGTCACCCCGATCAAGCCCGATGGGTCGGTGAGGATCTGTGGGGACTATAAGGCCACCCTAAATGGCGCGCTACAACAAAGCGCCTTCCCCGTCCCAGCAGTGCAACACCTACTGCACTCACTGGGAGGGGGCAAGGTTTTCGTCAAGCTCGACCTCGCCCAGGCATACCAACAGTTGCCAGTCGACGAGCAAACGGCAGAAGCGCAAACCATAGTCACCCACCGGGGGGCATTTAAATGCAACCGACTCCAATTCGGAGTCAGCGTGGCACCGGGAATATTCCAAAGCCTAATGGAAAGACTATTGCAAGGCATCAAGGGGGTGGTACCTTACTTCGACGACTTCCTAGTGTCGGCAACCAACCAAGCTGAACTAGAGGGTCACCTAAGGGAGGTCCTAACCAAATTCAAAGAGATCGGGCTCAAAGTCAAGAGGGAGAAATGCCAATTATACACGGAACGGGTAGAATTCCTAGGATACCTCCTAGACCGTCACGGCATTCACCCCACAAACCAAAAAATCAAGGCCATCAAAGAAGCCCCCACACCCAAGTCGAAGACGGAACTACAGGCATTCCTGGGGCTACTTAACTTTTACAATGTTTTCCTGCCCCAAAAGGTGACGGTGGCGGAGCCCTTGCATAGGCTCCTGGACAAGGCGGCGACCTGGACTTGGGGGAAACGCGAGCAAGTCGCCTTCCAAAGAACAAAGGACCTCCTCACTTCGGACACCGTCCTTATACAGTATAATGAGACCCTACCTCTGGCCGTCACATGCGACGCATCACCTTTCGGCGTCGGCGCTGTCCTCAGCCATACCCTCCCCGACAGAAAAGAAGCGCCCATCGCGTTCTTTTCAAGGACCCTCACCAAACCGGAGCGGAACTATAGCCAGCTGGACAAAGAGGCTCTGGCTATTGTTGCCGCCGTAAAAAGATTCCACGAGTACCTCTACGGCCGGACATTCACCATCATAACGGACCACAAGCCACTGCTGGGAATCCTTGCAGGAAACCGGGCCACCCCGAACATTCTGTCTCCCCGAATGACAAGGTGGTCCGAGTTCCTGGCAGCCTACAACTACGGACTCATACACAAACCGGGTAAGACGATCTCCCATGCAGACGCCTTAAGCCGCTCGCCGCTACCGGAACCTGACACCGACCCAGCACCCACGACGACCACCCTCAGCATAGAGACTCTGCCCAACATGCCCATAACCACGTCAGACATTGCCCGAGAGACTAATAAAGACAAACGTCTGGCGCAGGTGTTGCATTGGGTAGAGAAAGGGTGGCCGGAAAGAGGCAACGACGAGTCCGTCAAAACATTCCGAAACTGGCAAATGGAACTCTCGTTATTAAAAGGGTGCATACTATGGGGGGATAGGGTGGTCATTCCAGAAAAGCTACAAGGGAAGGTTCTGGAACTGCTACACGAGGGGCACCCTGGCATCGTTAGGACTAAAGCCCTGGCCAGAAGTTATGCTTGGTGGCCAGGGATGGACAAACAAATTGAGACCTGGGTAGCAAGGTGCCAACGATGCCAGGAAACTAGGCCAAGCCCACCCACAGCACCCGTCCTAGAGTGGGAAACCCCAAGGGGACCTTGGTCTAGGATCCATATAGACTTCGCCGGGCCCACAAAAGGACACACCTTCCTTATAACAGTAGACGCTTACTCCAACTGGCTGGAGGTAAGCAACATGAAGACAACAACCACGGAAGCCGTGATCAAGGAACTCTGCAAACTCTTTGCAACGCACGGCCTCCCAGACGTCGTCGTTTCCAACAACGGGCCCCAATTCACCTCGCTGGAATTCGAAAAATTCCTAGCGGAAAGGGGCATTCGCCACGCGCTGACAGCACCGGCGCACCCAGCGGCGAACAGTAGGGTGGAACGGATGGTGCAATTCACTAAGAAAACCATCCGGAAAATAGACCACGGGGAGATCCAGGAGAAAATAAACAAACTACTCTTCACCCAACACATAACCCCAAATACCACAACGAATAAGAGCCCAGCCGAACTATTAATGGGGAGGAAATTAAGGTCCCCACTCGACAGGTTACACCCCACGTATAACCCGGAGAAGCCCCCAGACTCAAACAGCAAACACCGAACTTTCACACCAGGCGACCCCGTATACGCAAGAAACCTGACGGGAGACCCACTATGGATACCGGCCGTCATCACACAAATAACAGGCCCACACTCGTACCAGCTACAAACAGCAGACGGATGAGCATGGAAACACCACATCGACCAATTAAGGTAGAGGACTGCCAACCAAGAGACCACCGACGCACAAACAGGCGAAACCAACCCCCACAACACAAACCAAGGGGGGAGGGAATACCCACGGGACCAAAACCAAAGAAGAATAAACCAACCATACTTACCGGAAAGCAGCCATCACGATCCCTTGCCAGGAAGAGACAGCCAGGCCAGCTCGACCGACCCAGAAAGACCAAGCGGGAGCGGCGAAACCCGCAGCTCAACCAACCCGGGAGGCCCAGGAGGGAGCTACGGAGAGCGGCCCGGCCCGACCGACCAGCCGGTTCCCACGACGGCATCAGGAGCAACAGGGATCCCGACCGAACCGGCCGGGATCCAACCTACGACTGAGCTGCGCAGGTCCAGTAGGCTCAGACGGAGCCCCGCCTACCTACGTGACTACGCGACGTAAGGACTGAATCAAGAGGGGAGGGGTGTTCTGTCCCTAATTAGCATTCTTGAGATCCCCGCGCTTTGATTGGCCAAAGCGCAGGGCACTCTGATTAGTCAGGGGAGCCGCGCCAATTGGCTCGCTAAGAATCTCCCACGATTGGTCCATTCGAATCGCAGGAGATTCAAAGTGGTGCCATTGGCCGCGGCCGCCGCGGCTGAAAGAATAAAAGCCGCGAACCTTGTGCAAAGAGCCAGTTCGGTTCCTACTTTAATAAAAGAGCATGATTTGAAGTCACCGACTCCTGGTATCATTTCGAGGACACAACACTCCTCCTCCTCCTTCCCCTCCTCCTCCTCCTCCTTAAATGGGTGGTCTCTTCCTTGTA
The DNA here is from genome assembly GCA_033807585.1 of Hydrophis major. Lineage (NCBI taxonomy): Eukaryota > Metazoa > Chordata > Lepidosauria > Squamata > Elapidae > Hydrophis > Hydrophis major. The sequence goes on along the minus strand of CM066333.1, from coordinate 9,365,700 downwards.
ACTCCAAGGCTGCCCACTGACTGGAAGGAACTGATCCTGCCCCACTCAAAATTTGGATGCCTACCAAGCAAAATAAATAAATAAACCGTGCCTAATTAAAAGGATGAAATTGCAGTAAATACAGGTAGTCTTTGACTTATGACCACAACAGAGCCTCAAATTTCCATTGTTCAGCATGACAGTTGTTAAATGAGCCTTGCCCTATTTTGTGACCTCTCTTGCCACAGGGGTTCAGCGAATCATTGCCGCTGTGTTCAGTTAGTAACATGATTTGTTAAGCAAATCTGGCTTCCCCATTGTCTTTACTTGTCAGGAGGTGGCAATTGGTTGCCAGCTGACCCCAGGACACTGCAAACCGTCATAAATACAAGTCAGTGGCCAAGCCTCTCAGTTTTGACCCCAAGAGCATGGGGGATGCTGCAACAGTGGTGAGTGTGAAAAAGTCATAAGTCACTTTTCTCAGTGCCGTTCTCACTTTGAAGTGCTCACTAAACAAACTTTTTTTTTTTTTTGCAGTTCTGCTTCAAAAAAAACCCCCAAAAACCCCGATTTCCAAATCAAACTGATTTCAATAAAGATATTGATTCCATTTTGGATCCCCATGGAATTATGTTGACATTTCCAATTAAAAGGAGAAAAAATGGATGGAAACTAATCAAGGAGAGAAGGAAGAATTAAGGAGAAATTTCCTGTCGGCTAGAACAAAATTAATCAGAAGTTATTGGTGCTCCATCAGTGGAAGTTTTTAAGAAGAGAGTGCACAGCCATTTCTCCAAAACGATAAAGGGTCTTCTGATTGGGCAGCGGCTTGGACGAGAAGACCTCCAAGGTCCCTTCCAACTATTATTCTGTATTCTGTAGATGTATATTCTAATTTGCATTAGTCTATATATGGAGGAGTTGCTTCCTGCCTGTTTACATTAGCCTCGGGTGCCTCTGATGCCACAAATACCATAAACAATTCGTGCTTCAGTGAATGAAAGTATTGGATCTCTATAACTAAGGAACACTCTGGAGAAACTTCTCCACAGTAGCAAGTGCAAATCATGGTTTTCCCTGAAAAGAAAAACCAGAAATCTGTTTTCAGAGTTCCAAGAAGCCAACTTTACCTTGACTGAGACTTTGTATTCGAATGTGAAATGCATAAATGTATTCCACATTGGAATTTCACATTGAAAAACCTATCCACAGCATTGCAACACACTTTCATGGGTGTATGCAGGAGAAGGGTAAGTATCAGGCACAAAAATTGGGACCATCCATGAAGTTTCAGTTAAGCTAATTCATTGCTCCCGCCTACATTCAAATATCCAGCCAACTAACGGTCAGCACTAAAGAGTCAATGGAATTCAAGAGTATTGGACTTGGATTGCTTGTGGAACATAATGATTCTAGGCGGATTCCTCTCTTGACTCCTCCCCCAGATTCTGCCTACTCTTCTCCCACAATAAGTGATACAAGGTACATGACATCAAAATGCAAGCTCTGCCCCTTACATACGTATGTAGGAGGTTACATGCCAAGTAAAAGAGTGCAGGTATGTATCATCTAGTTCTAGTCCAACCTTTATCAGTCTGTCTGTCTGTCTGTCTGTCTGTCTGTCTATCTATCTATCTATCTATCTATCTATCTATCTATCTATCTATCTATCATCTTATTATCTCTAGTATCATCTATCAATATCTATCTATGATATTTGTATTAATTTATCTATGATATCTATCCATCCATCAATCTATCCATCTATCTATCATCTATCTATTTAATCTTACTATATTATCATCTATCAATATCTACCTATGATACTTGTATTAATTTACCTACTGTATCCATCCATCCATCCATCCATCCATCCATCCATCCATCCATCCATCTGTGTATCTCTACTTCCCTCTCCCTCTTCCCTGTCCCTCCCTCCCTCCTCCCCCTCTCTCTCTGTGTCATCTAATTTCTGTATTACCTATCATACTCGCGTGGCACACTGAATCATTTTGGTATCACCTGTGCTGGAAAATATATCAAATACTAATTTCCCTAGACTTGTATTTCATTGATTTTTGCCCAAACTACTTTTATTCAGTCTAAATTTTGAAAAGGGGATGGGAAAGGAGGGTGATTTTTAACTCTATGGCTCCCTCAACCTGCGCATATAGAAAAGTTATAGCCTTCAGTTAAAACCTTCACTGTGTGCTTTTGTGTGTGTGGTAGATTAGAGTAAGCCTTGAATTATTGATTTAATGTCACTCCCCCAGAAATATGAAAGAAAGTCAAGTTTTCTAATGAAATGTTTAAATTCAGAAAAGCACAGATGTATTCATGGGAACACCAGCAGTTTCCTGGACTTACTGTTTCTAAGCAGGAAGTGTTGGAAGAGTAATTGTGAATATTCAATATTTTGGTTGGCTGTGGTTCATAAAAGATCAGGGGAGAAAATATGATTATTACTTTCAGTATGAAAGCCATATTAGCCTTATTTTATTATGCATTTCCCCTTCGGCTATGCCAAATGATCCTCTCAGGAGACAAGAAACAGTTTGGAAGATTAAAAGGCTGTCATAACAACTTGGCTCACTGCTATTTCTCATCAGCTTTTCCTCAAAATTCCAACAACATTTTGGCAAATTCCTTCCTCCTCCATATGGCTCACTTAATGTAGGGTAAGATAACAGAAGAGAATACTGAATTTAATGGTGAGTTGAAAGTTGAGAAATTTGGCAAATATTGGGAAATTCCCAGCCAGGCAGGGAGGAGTCATCAAGAGGGGAACTAGCCTTGAGTCCTTGTGCAACCACAATAGCCATAAGTTTGACTTGGCCTAAGTTCCACCAAACCTTATCTGGTGGTTCCTGTAGGAAGGCAAGCAACTTGTAATGTTGTCGCTGATGTGGACTTTCCTTTTTAAAAAAATTTTTTTTTAATTAAGTTTCCAAATTTTAAAAACATAAAATAAAACTTTATACATTGTTATCAACATCATTTTGCATCTCCTCACATTTTTCAGTATATGTATTTACTTATTCCTTTACCATTACATCTTACTCTTACTATAAATCAGGATTTCTTTCTCTCCTTATCTGGTGGTTCCTTATCTGGTGGTTCCCGTAGGTAGGCAAGCAGTCTGGAGAAACTTTTGTAATGGTGTTGCTGATGTGGACTTTCCATAAGAGGATCTGGTTGCTTGTGCCCGACAGCTGTGAAAGAAATATTTAGGAAAGTATCATGAAGTTGGACCCGACCAGGTAAGTCTATGAACAAAAACTCACTTCCTTGATTCGTCACCAAAGATACATTTAGATCTTCTAAGGACATACCTGTTACTTCATTCCTCCCGCCAGTGGTGGGATTCAAACTTTTTACTGCCGATTCTGTGGGCATGGCATGGTGGGCGTGGCGTGGCTTGGGGGGCGTGGCAGGGGAAGGATACTCTAAAATCTCCATTCTCAACCCACTCCAGGATATTGCAAAATATCCATTCTCTCCCCACCCCACTAACCTGCTTTCCAGCTCCGTTCTCCTGGGCAGGGCAACCAAAGAAGACCCAGCCAATCAGCTGGGACTCAATGGGAGGCAGAGAAGAGATGGGGGTTGGCGGGGCCAGTCAGAGGTGGGATTGGCCGGTTCTCTGAACTACTCAAAATTTCCGCTACCGGTTCTCCAGAACTGATCAGCACCTGCTGAATTCACCACCTCTGTCTCCCACCCATCTAACCTGAGCCATTGTTTTCTTCTTAAGAGATTAACAGAGTTGGAAGGGACCTTAGAGATCTTCTAGTCCAACCCCCTGCCCAACCTGGAAACCTGACATTATTTTAGACAAATGGTTGTCCAATCTCTTCTTTAAAACCTCCAGTGATGGAGCATCCACAGCCTTCTAATGGTTAATTATTCTCACTGTTGGGAAATTTCTCCTGAGTTCTTTGGTTGATTCTCTCCATGATAATTTTTCCTCCATTGCTTCTTGTCCTGCTTTGGAGAATGGTCCTCTCTTTTTTGGTGGCATCCCCTTGAACACTGTTATTGTGTCACCCTGGTCCTTCTTTTCATTAAACTAGACATACTCAATTCCTGCCACCGTTCTTCGTATGTTTTAGTCCCCTAATCATCTTGGTTGTTCTTCTCCGCACTCTTTCTAGAGTCTCAACATCTTTTTTTTTTATACCGTGGTGGCCAAAACTAGATGCAGTCCTTCCTTCAATCTTGCCAGGGCATTGGAAATATCTTCATCATTTGCTTGCTGATAATTCTTTCCATAACGTAGTCAACTATTCAGAGGTTGTTGTTTTTTAGCGCAGGATGAATTGGTCAATTTTTCTCATGGTTCATAGTCTTTTTATAAAGGCTTTCGTTTTCTTAATCTTTCTCTCTCTCTCAATGTATAGCTGTACACCCTCCTTGAGTAAGAGTACATTTTAAATTATTCTGACCTTAGTTGCCTTAGAAAGATAAACAGTCCTAGTTTAGCAGTTGACTCACTCAGGGGCCTTTTGCAGTTATGGCAATAATGAAATTTTGTGACTGAAGCCTATGTTTAAAACCTTCACAGCATCTCTCTCTTAGTCACCGTTAGAGTGTTGTGGTTCACCGGCAGCAGGTGTGGACGGATGACGTCTTGGAGAGTGAGGACTCAGATGAGGGGCCTGCGTGTGAGGCAGGGATGGGGCCAGGACCATCAGAGAGTGGGGTGCTGCATTCGGAGATTGTGGAGGCTGGCAGGAGTGATGAACAGGTCCCCGAGGAGCCTGTGCCCAGTGAGCATGTGTGCAGGGCTGCTCGAAGGAAAGAGCAGCTGCAGCAGCACGGGCGACTCGGGAGTAAGGCTGCAAGATAATGGCCCCACCCTTAAGAGATAAAAGCCAGCTGAGAAACCAGAGTTCTTTGCAGGAAGCAAAGAAGTTTTTGCACTCAAGCCTGGTGGACGTTCGGGATATCTTGGTTGGTGTTTGGAGACTCTTTGTGTTTGAAATATTTCTTAGTAACTTTATCTAGTGTTCTTGGCAGCCTTGCAAAACCTTGGCAAGGCTCATTCTTATCAGAGACAATTAGTTTGAAACAGCCTTTTAACCAGGATGGAATGGAATTAGTAAAGAATCATTAAAAGGTTTTGCTGTTACCTCTGTTTCATGTTTGTTTCCTTGGAACAAGGTTTGGGTCAGAACATAAAGTCACTTAGTATGTGGTGTCCTGTCTAAAATGGTAAGCACAGTTATGGCCAACTGGTCTTTCACTTAGCAGCTGCTTTGCTTAACAATCAAACTGAAGGTCCCAATTTGTGGTCGCTAAACAAAGACTACACAATAATACATAATAACATTGTTTTTGTGGCTTGTCACTGTCTTTCGCCATCCAGCAGAGGTTGTGGATACTTCATCGCTGGGAGAGATTGGACATCCATGGGTCTCAAATGGCATAGGGTCCTGCTTGGATAGGGGATTGGACTAGAAGACCTCCAAGGTCCCAGTTCTGGCCCAGCTCCCAAAACAGGACAAACCCTCTGATGTCAACTCAAAAGTTTCCTTTATTAGGAGCGCTGACAGCCCCGGCAAAAGGTTTCTCTCACACACTAACAAGTCTGGCCATCTGGAAGATGAATAGTTGTCTCTCATATCTATTCATCTTCACTCCCTGCCTTTTATCCCCAGAGCTAGGGTGGGGCCTCACTAGTGGCAGTGGCTCTTCCATCCCAAGAACCGGCTTATAGATTTCCACTGCTTTCCTCTCCTCTTCCTTCTGGGCATCTGCGCATCAGGCACTGGACCCAACTGTTCCTCCTCTTCCTCATCAGCCATCTCCAGACCTGAAGGCTGTTGACTCTCCATCCGAGTGCTGACAGATGGCCCAAACTCCGCCTCTCTCTCTCTCCCTCCCTCCCTCCCTCCCTCTCTCTCTCTCTCTCTCTCTGACAACTCCATTCCCTCTTCCACCTCGGAGCTCTCAGGTTACCTTGATCCTGATCCGGATTCCCACGCCTCTTCCTCCTCCTCTGATTCAGCTGCTCGAGGGGCCAGCGGCTAACAGGCCACAACAATCCCTTCCCACTCATTGTTATTCTGTATTCAATCTTTTCATCTTCAGCTCACCAGCCAACTATATTTAATTGTGAGTCAAGAAATCAAATATGTCTGCCACATTCACTTCTTGGCTATCTGTCATAAATTCATCAAGAGGTCATCTGGCCAGTGGTGACAGAGGGGTCCTGCTTCCTGGATCCCAGGAAGAAATGTTGTTTAGTTGATGGGATCTGAGTGTTCCCACTGTACAGAATGGGGAGAAACTAGAAGACATAGATGATTCATCCATACAGTCACTGAGGGCAGGACAACAAGTAACAGATGGAAACTTATCAATGAGAGATCCAGAACTAAGGATCCTTAGAACTAAGGAGAAATATTCTGACAGGGAGAAGAATTCATCAGTGGCTACCTCTGGGAATTGTGAGTATTCCAAAGCACCTCACGGCAGAACAAGAAGCCATGGATGGTAACTGAACAAGGAGCGATTCAACCTGGGAATAAGGAGAAATTTCCTGACAGTGAGAATAATCAACCCGTGGAACAGAAGTTGCCTTCAGAAGTTGTGGGGGTTTCATTCCTGGAAGCTTTCAAGAAGAGACTGGACTGCCATCTGTCAGAAATGGTGTAGGGTCTCCTACTTGAGTGGTGGGTTAGACTAGAAGAGTGGTTGCCAACCAGTGGGCCGGGGAACCACTGGTGGTCCGTGAGAAAATTTTGGTGGTCCACAGAGAAATGTCACCCCCGAAGCATCCCCCTAAGCAATTCATCCAGGCTGCGTGGGAACCCAAGGCTGCACCGCCCACATGGCCCACAATGGGAACACAAGTCTTGCATCGCTTACATTGTTGTTTGCAATGGTGGTAATGAGGGGAGGGGGGGAGGATGGAGGGGGAAACTTGCCCTATTCGCTCCACACACCTCACCTGACCACCAGGATGCTTCTTTCCACTTTTTTCTTCTCCTGCTTTTGGCTGCACACAAGGAAAGCAGCCAAAGTCTTTCTTCCTCTCCCCCAAACTCTGCCAGAAATGAGTCTTTGGGACCCTACAAGGCCTCCTGCTCCAAGAGGCTGCAAAGACTCATTTCTGGCAGAGTTTGGGGGAGAGAAAGGAAGACTTCTGCTGCTTCTGCTGCTTTCCTTGCATGAAACCAAAAGTCTCTCTCTCTCTCTCTCCCCCTGAGGACGGAGCTGGAGATGGTATGATTGGTAGGAAAACGGGGTGGGGAACTTTTCTGCAGACTTTTTTTGTGGGATTTTCCCAGGGTCTCTGGTCTGCGGGATTTAAAATTATGAGTTTGGTGGTCCCTGAGGTCCAAAAATTGGTGACCCCTGGACTAGAGGACCTCCAAGGCCCCTTCCAACTTTGTTATACTGTATTTATGTTTGAAGAAGCTCTGAAAGAAGGGTTCTCTCCCCCCCCCCCCAGTTTCCACCTTTGCTATTCACAGACTCATAAATTCCTCCTGGGATTCATGGGTACCTCGTGACTTCTTTGTAATCATTCTCTGAGAATAACAGAGGGCATTTCGTGGTATAGGCAGTGTTGTTCTACCAGACAGCTTCCAGATATCAAAGACCTGGGAAGAAAGATTTCATTCTGAAATCTCTGAGACTGAAATCCGAAGGGAAGAAACCGAAGACCATTCTACTGCATTTTCTGTTATCTCTCCCCGCCCCCAGCCCTTCTGCCGAATTCTTTTCTTACCATTATAATGAAATGCGGAGTTTTCATTCGGTCTTTGAAAAAAGATCTTCACTGCCTGCTTTATGGCTTGGGACCAGAAATGATTATATGCTTCCACTTCTTCCCATTTGTGGCAAATCTACAGTCCAGCCTTGTCTTTAACCCCTGAAGGTATAGCCAACATGTGTTGTGCTAATACATTTATTGCGATTAGATAAAACCATACAGTTAGTTGCATTGTTAGAATTCAACACACACAGAACAGGTTACTAACATTAAGTGGCTCGTGAAATTATCTCCCTTCCTTCCCTCCTTCCCTCCTTGACTCCCCCTTTCTTCCTCCCTCCCTTCCCTCCCTCTCTTCTTCCTTCTCTTCTGCCTCCTCCTTTTTCCTCTCTCTCTCCCTCCATTCTTTCCTTCCCTCTCTGCCCCCCTCTTCCTCTCTCCCTCCCTCCTTCTTTCCCACTCTGCCTTTCTTCCTTCCTTCCTCCCTCCCTCCCTTCTTCCTTCCCTCTCTGCCTCCCTCTTCCTTCCTCCCTCCCTCTCTTCTTCCTTCTCTTCTGCCTCCTAGTTCTTCCTCTCTCCCTCCCTCTATTCTTTCCTACCCTCTCTGCCTCTCTTTTCCTTCCTTCCTTCCTTCCCTCTCTTCTTCCTTCTCTTCTGCCTCCTCCTTCTTCCTCTCTCCCTCCCTCCATTCTTTCCCACTCTGCCTCTCTTCCTTCCTTCCTTCCTCCTCCCTCCCTCCCCTCTCTGCCTCCCGCTTCCTTCCTTCCCTCCTCCCTCCCTCCTTCCTTCCCTCTCTTCTTCCTTCTCTTCTGCCTATCCCTTCTTCCTCCCTCCCTCCCTCCTTCCTTCCCTCTCTGCCTCCTTCTTCCTTCCTTCCCTCCTCCCTCCCTCCCTCCTTCCCTCTCTTCTTCCTTCTCTTCTGCCTCTCCCTTCTTCCTCCCTCCCTCCCTTCTTCCTTCCCTCTCTGCCTCCCTCTTCCTTCCTTCTTTCCTTCCTTCCTCCATTCCTCCCCTCCCTCCCTGCCCCCTTCCCTCTTTGCCTCTTCCTTCCTTCCTTCCTTCCTTCCTTCCTTCCTTCCTTCCTTCCTTCCTTCCTTCCTTCCTTCCTTCCTTCCTTCCTTCCTTCCTTCCTCTCTTATAAGAATAGAATCCCAGTCTTAACCATTGATTTATAATGAACAGTTAAAAAGAGAACATAGAAAATGGAATTCCAAGTGTGATTTGTCTCCGGTGTAATCAGAATCATCATACAATCATCATAAATCATAAGATACAACACTCAGTGATACGTAATTACAGAAGATATGAAATAAAAGCAATCCACATAAATCGTAAGATACAAACAGCAAAGTGATAGCCATAAAATGCTAAAGGAATAGTTCATAGGAACATGAGAAGGATAATAGTAATACAGCCTTACTACATGATTTGATATCCTAGGGCATAAGACAATGTTTTGAGAATCAGTTGTTTACCAGAGTGACGGCATGTGAGGAAAAAACTGTCTTTGTGTCTAGTTATTTTGGTGTGCAATGCCCTATAGCATTGTCTTGAAGGAAAAAGTACAGAAAGGTTTTTTTTTTTTTTTTTTACAAAGAACAGTAAAAAAGGGAAGCTTTTAAAAAGAACAAAAGAATAAGATGAAACCTGGACAAAGAGGCAGTCCAAAGAAAATAAGTAACTGGAAAGAAAATGTGGCTATTCCTTATAAATCTCCATTCAAGGAGATCCTTCATTTATGTATGACATTGCTATGGAAATGATGTCCTTGGTCGCAAAACACTGTGATTTTCATCATTTCCCCTAAAAAACAGCCCTGAAGGGGAACCCATTGTCACCATTCTTATAGGAGGAAATTTGTCAGAAATGGTCTTATAGGAGGAAATTCTGGGCAGAAAGGGCCATCAGTTTGAAAGAAGGGTCAAAGAGTCCATCTATCTTCCATAAAATTGAACAGTCCTTTCTCAACAGAAGGGGAAGGGTTGACACTGCCCATATCTCCTTTCTACAACACAGTCCTTTCAGCAGTTCCAAGGTTACAAGCCCATTTGCATTCTGATTCAGGAGACCCTGAGAATACAGGCAGCAGATGTTAACAGATGTTAATAGATAATCAGAGTTGAAATTATTTTTTTTTATTTTTTTATTTTAAAAAACATCTCTGGGTGAACAATGTGGTTCCAGATTTTTACATTTCAATACAGAATAGAATATAACTTTATTATGGTCTTAGACCAGCAATAGACATCACTATTTACAATTTATATATAAAAAATACTGATACATTAATAGTGGATAAAAACATCTGTTAAGAAAATACATATTCTCAAACAGGGGCACTCCCTGGTTTATATGAGTGGGGGGCCAATAAGTATGTGTGTAAATATCATTTTCCAAAGTTTGTTCTATCTCCAAAAATTGTCACAAATTGACATATAATTCTGTAAACAATGTTTTTCTAGTAGACATTGCAGCAACACTACATTTCAATACAAATGATTACACATTCAGCTTTCATGTCCAATTTCATATCATATTACTTATTTCATTTTCTTTAAATATTCTCATGGCTTATTTTACAATATTGTCTAAATGCTTGTTTCATGTCTATACTCATAACACATATTTACTCTTATCTGTCACATTTGCAAATTTATCACATACCATTATTCCATTCATTGTTCAATAAAACTCATCCTAATTCTAATTATCCAAAAAGATTATCCCTTTTCATTGTCAATTCGAGCTTGCCACCCCTTTACTTTATACATTTCCCCATTTTATTCCCTTTAATTCATTATAAGATTTTGGCATAATATAGTCATTTTTAATTACCATATTCTACATTAATAACAATCCTCAAGAGTTGAAAGGGACTTTGTAGGTCATCTAGTCCAACTCCCTGAACAAGTGGGTGACCCTACACCATTTCTGACAGATGGCAGTCCAATCTCTTCTTGAAGGTCTCAAGTGATGGTGCTCCTACAACTTCCGAGGGCAACTTCTGTTCCATGGGTTGATTGTTCTCACTGGCAGAAAGTTTCTCCTTATTTCCAGGTTAAATCTCTCCTTGTTCAGTTTCCACCCATTATTCCTCGTCTGGCCTTTGGGTGCTTTAGAAAATAGCCTGACCACCACCTCTCTGTGGCAGCCCCTCAAATACTGGAAGACTGCCATCCTGTCTCCCCTGGTCCTTCTCTTCACTTAGACTAGCCTGGCCCAGTTCCTGCAACCATGCTTCGTATGTTTTAGTCTCCAGTCCCCTCATCATCCTGGTTGCTTTTCTCTGCACTTTTTTCAGAGTCTCAACCTCTTTTTTATAATGTGGTGAGCAAAACTGGATGCAGTATTCTAGGTGTGGTCTTACTAAGGCTTTATAGAGTGGTATTAGTACCTCTCTTGATAAACCCCCAAGTGGCCTCAGTGATTCTGAGAGAGCTAACCACCAGCCTTCAGAGTGCTATTGCAAAGAATATAAATCCTTCCAATTACCCATCATTCAGATAGAAATGAAAAAGCTTCTTGGATGAGAAGCTAAAGGTTTTCAAAGGAAAAAAAAAAGAAAGAAAGTCAAGTTGCCTTTTGAAAAGAAGCACATTTAGGATTCAGTTGGATGCTGCAGAACATTAGGAAGTTACAGTCCCTAAACTTACGAATCGGTGCAGGAAAACATGAGAATTGATTGTAAAAAATGGTCAGATAGCAATGGGAATGGAAAGAACACACATTAAAAGGAAACACTCATTGCTGTACAGAAGGGCTCTTAAAAAGATGCCAACTGCGTTAAGCTCATGCTAACTTTAAAAGACATATTCGAATAAAATAGAATTCTTTATTGGCCAGGTGTGATCGGACACAGAAGGAATTATTGTCCTTTTATACTTTCTTGCCCTAGCTACAGAGATTTTGAAGCAAATTGTTCTAAAAGCGATTTCCCCCACTCCTCAAAAAATAAAGCAACAGGCAAATCTTTGATTATGTGCCATCAACTAGGTCCACTCTTGACAAAGTTTTTCTTTAACACTATCCATCCTTAACGTTTTTTTCTCCTTCAACATAAATCTTTCCCTTTGAGAAAATCTGGGCGTCTTCTCTAAACTAAGACCAAAGGGGTCTTTTATTCATTATTTTGGAAACTTTCCAGTTTGCGATTCGACCACCCTTCCCCTTCCTTTCCTCCCTCCCCTGATCCCCTTTGGCACTTTCGAAGGATTTCCCGTTCTCGGAACGTTTGAAAGAGGCGGACGGAGGGGAAAACCACCAGACCCAAGCGGAAAAAATGTCTGAAAGAGATGCCCGAAAGCCGGTGGACCATCCGGGACGCTCTTTAAGGGCTGGGGTGGGGCTGGGAGCAAAGAAAGCAGGGACGGATTATAAAGCAAATTAGCATCTCGCTTTCTGTCTCGCGCTGCTTCCTTTAGGATCGGGCTGCGCTCGGCCATGCCAGCACCTCCAGCGCGCCACTTTTGGGAACTGCTTCCTCCGGTGCGCCACTTTTGGGAACTGCAAGCGAGCTCCATGCGATGGACGGGATCCAGAGGTTTAGGATTAGAAACGCAGACATCTATGGAGATGCTCAGCCATCCAGGTTGTCCCAAAGGTAGATGTTTTTTTTTCTTCCAAGAGAGCTGAAGAAGTTTCTTGGATGAGAGGCGAAACCTCTTCAAAGGAAAACCAGAAAGTCCAGTCGCCTCTTGGAGTGGCAGGGAAGCATCTTTTGGCCTAGAGGCACAGATGCGCTCCTGGCACGGCTCCCTCTAACCCGGGGCTCCGGAGGGCTGTGTGGCGTGGCAAGGGGGGTGGCAGTGCAAAGAAAGCAGGGAGCAAATTAGCACCTCGCTTTCTGCCTCGCGCTGCTTCCTTTAGGATCGGGCTGCGCTCGGCCACGCCAGCGCTGCAAAGGCTGTTTCCTCCAGGGCGCCACTTTGGGGAACTGCAAGCGAGCCCCGTGTGATGGACGGGATCCAGAGGTTTAGGATAGAAGCGCAGACGTCTTTTGAGATGCCCAGCCATCCAGATCACCGTTGTCCCAAAGGTGTGTGTGTGTGTGTGTGAAAACCACAAAGTCCAATCGCCTCTTGGGGAAGGGGAGGGGGGAAGCATCTTTGGGATAGAGGCGCAGGTGCGCTCCTGGCACGGCTCCCTCTAACCCGGGGCTGCGGAGGGCTGAGTGGCTTGGCCAGGGGTGGGATTGGGATTTGGCCCACCCTGCAAAGAAGGAGGCAGGCAGCAGCCCCCCTCCCCACCCCGCTTTCCGAGGCAGGCTAAAAGAAGGGCCGGGGTGGGGTGGGGGGCGGAGCGGCGAGGCGGCGCTTGGCTGGTGGGAGACGGTCGAGGGCGCGGCAAGCCCTCCACGCTGCGCTTTTTCTGGCCGGGCTGAAGCGAAGCTGCTCGCCACTCCGACGGGACTCCGGTGATGCCACGCGTGCAGCCTCGCCCGCCGAGTGGCGGAGGCTCTTGTCCGGGTTTGGCTTTCTCCGGAGCCTCCTTTCCTCCAAGGGTCTCCACTTGAGCCGGTGAATGGTCCGCAAAGGGCGCCCTGAGGTGTGTGTGTGTGTGAGAGAGAGAGGGGGGGGTCGGAGGGGAATGCATGGATCTTACAGGTTGTCTGAAAACGAGGAATGGCTGATGGGACGCGGGTGCGCGCGCGTCTTAACAAGGAAGGCGTCCTGTCTTCGACTCCGCCGCGGGCTTCTTAGCGCCGTCCGAGCGCTTCCTTCTCCATGGAGCGCATTCCCACGCGCAGTCTCTGCCCCGCGTCGGCTTGCGGAGCCTGGCTTGCAGTTGAACGCTCCTTTCATTTAATCGGGCTAGAGCTGGAAGGGAACTTGGAGGTCTGCTAGTCTAACCGCCTGCTCAGGCCAGGAGATCCTACACAATTTGAGACAAACCGGCTGTCCAGTTTTGTTTTGTTTTGTTTTTCCTTCTTAAAAACCTCCAGCGATGGAGCACCTACAACTTCCGAAGGCAACTTCTGTTCCCCTGGTTGATTGTTCCCACTGTTAGAAAGTTGCTCCAAAACTCCAGGTTGTTCCTCTTCTTGATTAGTTTCCATACCAAGCGTATTTTTATTTTTATTTATTTATTTATTATTTGTCAGTTGTTTACAAGATAATAGGTCGAAGTATAAACATAGTTATGAATACATGGATACTTATAAGAAAAATAAAAAAAGAAACAATAGGGACGATTGGTGCACTTATACACACCCCCTACAGACCTCTTAGGAAAGGGGTGAGGTCAATAGTAGACAGTCTGAGGTTAAAGTTTTTGGGGTTTGGGGAAGAAACCACAGAGTCAGGCAGAGTATTCCAGACATTGACCACTCTGTTTCTGAAGTCGTATTTCCTGCAATCAAGTTTGGTGTGGTTAACCTTGAGTTTGTATCTATTGTGTGCTCTTGCATTGTTATGGTTGAAGCTGAAGTATTCATTGTCTTGAAGCTGGCTGGATTTTGTTTCATGCTCAAAGCATTCTCACCTCTGCTTTGGAAGTGTGTGTGTTTGTGTGTGTGTGTACACACGGACTTTATTGTAATTCCAGGGCGGGAAAGTCAAGGGATGGGTATGTCTGGGTGATGTGATTATTCGTTAAAATTCAGCTCCACTTCTTGGAGTCTTCTGTTTTTCTGTGGGTCTTCAGAGACCATCAGTCCCAGCCAGGTTGGGTTCCACAAAAAAGAATGCCGAAGAATTGTATTTGCTAAAAATTGGAAAAATGAGCAAATACCAATGCAGGAAGAAGTTATTAAGAAAATAACGGAATGTGCTGAAATGAGTAAATTGACATTTGAAATGAGAGAACAAGAAGACAAACAATATTACAAGATATAGGATTTATTTTATCAATGGTTAGATAGAAAACTATGGAAATGAAATATTTTAGATAATTTTATAATATAA
>CM066333.1:9161097-9348597 GCA_033807585.1 Hydrophis major | reverse complement strand
CTCCAACACAGCTGAAGTCAGGCCAAGAAAAGATGGATGGGAAAATGAGAAGTGGATTATGAAAAGAGATTAGCCACGTTGAAGTGAGAGCAATCAATTGTGGGTGCTTCATCACTGGAGGCTTTTAAGAAGAGATTGGACAGGACCCTATATCTGAAATGATATAGGGTTTCCTGCTTGAGCAGGGGGGTCAGGCTAGAAGACCTCAAAGGTCCCTTCCAGCTCTATTCTGATGATGATGAAGTTGTGGAAGTTGGAAGATTAGAACTACATATACCTATTTATATGATTATTGTTATGGTTGCTTAAAAAGGACTTGACACAATGAATGCAATGTTCATAAACTAGGTAGGTTTATATTGAAAATAAATAACTTATTTGGGGAGGGGAAGAAGTGATGGATGGAAGCTCTTTCGAGGGAGATCCAATTTGAAAATAAGGAGGGATTTCCTGACAGTGAGAACTGCTCATCAATGGAACAGCTTGCCTCCCGGAATTATGGGTGCTCCATCACCGGAGGTTTTCAAGAAAAGATTTGACAGCCAATTGTCTAGAATGGTATGAGGATTCCTGCTTTGAACAAGGGGTTGGACTAGAAGACCTCTAAGGTCCCTTCCAGCCCTGCGATACTATGTTTTAAACTCAGGTTTCAAATGTTTTTTAGCTTAAGTTTAGTTTACTTTTATTGTCATTGCACCTCGTACAATGAAATTAAATACCATCTTCAGCATAGAATTTATGACTATGAAAACAAACACACACACACATCCTTCACATTCTATACAATTGAATTGAAAATCCCTGATATTGCATTCATATTGCACTCTACAGTAGAATTCAACTGTGCTACTGCCCTGGGATAGCAGCTGTTTTTCAGCCTGTTTGCCCTTGTTTTTATTATTCTGTACCGTCTGCCAGATGGTAATGGTTCAAAACAAGGGGGGTTCCCAGGATGAGATGGATCTTTGAGAATGTTTTGAACTTTCTTAAGGCAGCGGGAGCTCTAAAGCTCTTCCAAAGAGGGGAGAGGGCAACCCATGGTCTTCTGGGCAATGACATTAACCCTCTGGAACGCTGTCCTATCTGCCTCTGTGCAATTGGCAAACCGTACAGAGGTGTAGGAAGTTAAAATACTCTCTATGGTGCAGCGGTACCCATTTAGCAAAGGAGCAGATCCGGCGGTAAGTGTCCATAGGAGATATTCAGTCATCCAGGTCCTGGTGGTCCCAAAGATGCTTTTTTCAAGAGACAACTGGACTTTCTTGTTTTTCTTGGAAGACGTTTCGCTTCTCGTCCAAGAAGCTGCTTGAAAAAGCACTTTTGGGACATCCAGTGGTCAGACGGTGTTGCTGCTTGCAATAATCATACTGTTAAGGAGCCTTTTGGATCAAAATTTAAGTGTGTATTGGGCTGTTGTCCACTTGAACCTCTTTTCTGGGGTCATCCATCAGCTGAATGTCAAATGATGAGCAAGTGGCCACATCTGCAGAACTAATAACGTCAATCTACCACACACATAAAAACACTGGAGACCAAAATTAAGGCGCTCCACGTTTTGTGCAAATGAAGCCATTAGGTCTTTAAATTACTCCATTTACAGGCTAGGCTATGGAGCCTGCATATGAGGGCCTGAAGTGTCTTTGCAATGATTGCAAAAGGGAGGGATTTCTGCACAGATCTGTGGGGGATTTAAAAGAACCGTATTCCAATATTTGAGAGGCTGCCATAAAGAAGACGGGGTCAACTTATTTTTCAAAGCACCAGAAGGCAGGACGAGAAACAACAAATGAAAACTAATTAAGGAGAGAAAGCAACCCGGAATTAAGTAGAAACTCTCTAACAGTGAGGACAATTAACCAGTGGAATAGTTTGTCTCCAGAAATCATGGGGGCCCCATCACAGGAGGTTTTTAAAGAAGAGACTGGACAGTCACTTATCTGAAATAGTATAGGTTCTCCTGCTTGAGCAGGGGGCTGGACTAGAAGACCTCCAAGGTCCCTTCCAGCTTTATTTGGAAGCATTCCTGCTTCGGACAGGAAGGCGGTGCAGAGAATGATGAGGATGGCAGAATAGATTTTTGGTAGTTCACTTCCTTCTATCCAGGACATGGTCTATAAAGCGATGCTTGAGCAGAGTATGCAGGATTGTCTGGGACTCTGCACTTCCTCTTCATGACCTGTTTTCCTTGTTACCTTCTGGGATGTGGCTTTGTTATCCGAAGCAGAACATCCTGATTCAGACACAGTTTTGTCCCATATAGCATCAACCTTGGGAGCTCTCAAGTTTTTCTTTCCGTTATGTATTCAAAATGTATTCAAAAACGTGTGCGTGTGTGTGTATACGTGTACTTATATGTATGGGTACAGATAGATAGATAGAGAGACAGAGAGAGACAAACAGAGAGAGATAGAGATAGATAGATAGATAGATAGATAGATAGATAGATAGAGAGAGAGAGAGAGGTGGAGAGATAGATAGATAGATAGATAGATAGATAGATAGATAGATAGATAGATAGATAGATAGATAGACAGACAGACAGAAATAGATAGATGTGTGTGTGGTATGTTGTGTAGCATGTGTATATGTGTGTTATGTATGTGTGTGGGAAGATATATACTAAGTATAGTATATACAATTATACATTGCAATGTCCTATCTGTCAATGAATATTTCAGCTTCAACCATAACAACACAAGAGCAAACAATAGATACAAACTCAGGCTTAATCGCACCAAACTTGATTGCAGGAAATACGACTTCAGCAACAGAGTGGTCAATGTATGGAATCCTCTACCTGACTCTGTGGTTTCTTCCCCAAACCCCAAAAACTTTAACCTTAGATTGTCTACTATGGACCTCACCCCTTTCTTAAGAGGTCTGTAGGGGGCGTGCATAAACGCACCAGCTTGCCTACCTTCCCTGTCCTATTGTTTCTTTTTATTTTTTTCATATGTATCCATTTCATGTATTCATAACTATGTTTATACTTATACCTATTATTTTGTAAGCGATTGGGAAATAAATTCTGTTAAGTTCCTCTGGTCCTGAGTTGCACCCAACTTTTTTTCCCTCCTGCTACTCTGCATTGTTATGGTACTATCAGCCAACCTGCAGGATGAGAAAGAAGGGAAAGAGATCTGCTCTGTGAAGTTTTGCAAAAGTTTGTTTCATTTCAGCAGCCCAAAAAGAGGAAGGAGAAGAAGAGATCCATTTGGAAGCACAATGGAGCAAACCCGCAAATGAAACACTGCAGAAATATCATTCATACTGTCAGGCGTTTGAAGCAGATCTTCTCTTTTAAATTAGATTTCTTTCTTTCTTTCTTTCTTTCTTTCTTTCTTTCTTTCTTTCTTTCTTTCTTTCTTTCTTTCTTTCTTTCTTTCTTTTTGCCTTTTATGTTGCTTCATTTTCTTTATAAAGCAGTTCTAATTGGACTATGGCGTGGCCCAGAATTCAGCACTAATTAGTGGTTTAGAAGTACAATTTCTTCAATGGCTAAATGATCTTGTATTTCCTGGCAGCCTGTGCCTTAAATGATCCAGAGATTAGTTGAGCTTTCTTTTCTACTTTGTGGGGAAAACATTGTCACTTCTGTAAAACAAAAATAAACTATCAAGGAACCTTTATGGCATCGAGGGTGGCTTTATCTTTTGCAGTGGTGTGGATGTGAAGGTTTGTTGTTCTTGCAGAAAAGAGTTTGAAATCGAGAAGCACCTGTTAAGCCTGTGTTCCCCAACCAGGGTTAAGGAGACAAGCTAAACAGAATGTGCAGCGTTAGTCAGATAGGCACACAGATAAATGAGTGAGATAAGCTTGTATGTTTGTTAACATACAGTAAAAATAACAGATACGCTTGTGCTATCAAAATATAGTTTATTATATTTAGAGTTTTTAGCATAGTCAAAATAACAGTCCATTAGTCATGTATCGTATCAGTCAGTCCATTCAAGGATATTCAATTAGCAAAATCCGTGTAGAATATCCAATGTCAGTTCACTTACAAATCAGTCCTTTGTCTCTCTCCCGTTCCAGTAGGGAAAAACGCAGTCTTCAGTCTATCTAGTAATTAGGGATCATCAAAGCCAGAGAGAGCAAGCTGATGTTCCTTGCTTCTTTTATGGTGCTTTTTACAACCACTCCCTTAATTACATTCCTATATTTAAAGTTGCAGACACTTTAACTTATAAACCATGATAACATATTTATTATTTTACCTAAACCAGTTTGGGTAAACAATGTTATCCCTAACAGCACCATTTTTGCAGTCTTCCACAAAGGTCTTCTCCTCAGATAAATAACCTGCCCAGGAAATATCTCCCCAATGAACCCACTGTACAAGATGCCACCTTTGGGGTGGCATTGAAATTGAGTGAAAGCTGGTGTAAACTTGCTTTTTTTTTTATCCTCAGAGGGTTACACTTTGCTGGCGAATTGAAAGCTGATGTTAGACCTGCCTTCTATCCTCAAGTGTTACATGCTGCTTTTCCCCCCTGCTGCACAAAAAGCTAATTTGCTGGGGAGAATATTCTTATAATTCTTGGAGGCTCAGAAATTCTCCACCTCTCCGGAAAAGCACAACGAGAACTCTGAATTCCCCGTGTTTACTCGAGGGCAGCTGTTTCATCTCAAATGCTTTTTCTCCTCCTAGTATGTATATTCTTAAGTTGCCTTGCATGTTCCTGAAGAATGTAATGCATTTTGCTGATCTGCAGAGAAAAAGGCACAACAGAAAGCCAAAGAGTTTTGGAGGTAAGCCACTTATATTTCCGAGGCTATGGTGCAATAACTCTACTGTGCCTAAAAGCATTTGGAAGAAGGAAAACAAATGCATAGAATTGGTAAGGAAGAGAAGAAGTGTCAAGAAGGAGCTTTGCATTAACACCTGATGTAGGGAGACTGCCAGCTAGACTGAAAGGAGGGGTCAAGTAAGAGCATAGCTTGGAGTCCTTGCATAGCTGCAAGTGGCATAAGCTTGGCCGCCCCCAAGATCCATGATGTTTTATCTGGTTATTTTCAGGAGAAGGCAAGCAGTTTGGGAAGATTTTTGTAAGAAAGGTGACTGGCAATAAATTTACCGATTTTTTAAAAAAATTCATGAATAACTCTGGTTGCTTGCATTTGACAGCCAAGTGGGAATGACAAATTGATCTGTGCTTTCCCAACAGGTACGCTTAATTCCACATCTGTTGTGATTATGCAACAGAGTTGTAAGTCTGACTAGTGAAAGCATGAAGCTCATTTTGGATGCTACAGCATGAGTAAAATCTTTCTTTTGGCAAGGAGAAGCCGTTCTCCTATTCAAGAACAGCTCTTAGTAAGCTTGCCTGTATGGAATTCAGAAATGCAATGAGCATACTGTTGTTCACAGAAGCTGAGCAGGACTGGCCCTGGTTACTATTTGCATGGAACAAATCACCAGACACTGAAAATTTAAACCTGAAAAAAAGGCATTGGTAAGCTATTTCTGTCAAGACACATTCATGGCTTGAGTTTGATTCAAAAGTGATTTTATATATTTTGTTGTTCTTAAGATGTAATATTTCCTCAAACAAAACTTGGTAACCAGAAGTTTTTGATCAGCACATCCCTTTCAGTCTAGAATTTTGATCCTTGTTTGCTTTCATGGGAATAGATTGCTTTATCAAAGAAAGGAATGCAGGAGAATTATCATTTTCCCTGGCTACCAAAGACTGCTTTCTTCTCTGGTTTGTAAGTAACACTAAAATTTTTGAACTCTTGATGTTTGCCTTCAAATTCTTTAGCATTCAGGCTTGTGGAAAAGTCTGAAAATTGCCTGTGGGATTTATTGTATTCCTGATCTTGGCAAACTGGTTTATGCGACAACCTTCTGTGAACCAATTGAGGTTGGACAGCTTTTAATATTGAACGGACTGTTGAGATTTAGCGTGGAATTGTGCCCTTCCATCCCTTTGCAGCAGGTACTTGTCTGAATATTAATCCTCTCGAATTGTTCTGCCTAGGCTGAAGCTGGACAAATGTTAATAATCCTACTTTGGAAATCAGTGGGTGGGAGCTGCCTTTCCCCATTAGCAGCCTAGAAGTGAGTAAGAGAGACATAGGGGGTAGCATCCACCACATTTGGTTTTGCCATGTCTGCATTGAGATATTAAGTTCTCCGCTGTAATTCAGCAAGAAGAAGTTGATTTCTTCTAAATAAATTTAGCTGCTGTCCAAAGTTCGGAATGCATCCCAGTATTTGAAAATGATTGTTGGCTACATGGGTCACCATGTACTCAACATAGAGCTTCTGTCCAAGGTCCTGAATGCATATCAGCATTTGAGCATGATTAGCCTGTTGGCTACATGGGTTATCCTTGAATGTGAAGTCAACTTGTAGCTGTCGTCCAAAGTCCTGAATGTATGCCAGTATTTGAGAATGATGAGGCCATTGACTAAACAGGTTATCCTTGAATGTGTACTCAACCCCTGTTATCCAAGGTCCTGAATGCATATCAGCATTTGAGCATGATTAGCCTGTTGCTTACATGAGTTATCCTTGAATTGTTTTCAACTTGTAGCTGCTGTCCAAGGTCTTGAATGTATGCCAGTATTTGAGAATGAGGCCATTGATTAAACAGGTTATCCTTGAATGTGTTCTCAACCCATGTTGTCGAAGGTCCTGAATGCATATGAGCATTTGCACATGATTAGCCTGTTGCCTACTTGGGTTATCTTTAATTATACTCAACTTGTAGTTGCTGCCCAAGATTCTAAGTGCATCCCAGCATATGAAAAATGATTAGGCTGTTGGCTACATGGGTTTTCCTTCAAACTTTGCTCAACTTGGAGTTGCCATTCAAGTTCAAGTCATTGGCACTGTCATCTCCACATCCAAGGAAACATTGGAATTATTTTTCTTCTTGTGCCATCAGGCATTGGCGATCATGTTGGTGATCCTATTTATATCAACAGCTGTGCAAAAAAGTACTGTTGAGTTTTGTCCAAACCAGCCCCTTAGATTTGAAAGCTGTGATGTTCTTCTTCTGCCTGGACCTCCTTTGCCTTCAATCTTTCCTTGGAGGAATAAGTTAAGTATGCCATATTTTTTTTTTTTTGAAACAAATTTTATTAATTTTAAAGACAAACAACACATCATTAACCATTAAGTACATAAAACCTCTTAACATTATAAATTTTTACAAGTCGGATAAAACATTATTTTTATACAACATAATTCTAATTTATCCCATTTCCATATGGACACATAAATATCTTTCAGCAAATTTCTCATTATTTCTCTTTACTCTTATTCAATTTCATTTCTTTTCTATATTTATCCATTTTATAGTCATCATATTCATTTCTTTCTGACTTGTTTACAATTATAATCCTCCAAGGTTTTATTAATTCTTTTTTTTTTCTTTAAAAAAAAAAAAGATTTTTAACAATTTTACAGAAGACACAATACACAAACATACAAAACACAAAACATAAACAAAACTAAAAGATTTTTTCTGAAGATTGTCTGATCCCGGGTTAAAACTCTTCACACAGACACAAATTCAAATATCATATTCACCCCATATATCCTTCCATATCTTATTATCATTTTCTTTTTATATATATATATATATAAAAACCATTTTTATAAAAACAATGCACAAAGAATCAAGGCATAACAGCTTATAAATTCTTTTCTAGGAAAAAATAATAGTAAAAAACCAATAGAGCATAACAATTCCAAATTATAGTATCAATACTTTATCTATTTAACTTCATATCTTATCCCTACTTCTCCTTTTCACCCAAATTATTTCTTGTTAATTAAAATTTTATTGCCTTTTATTAATATACAAAATCCAAAAAAAAAAAAAAAACCATAACAAAGCCTTTATATATCCTTCCATATCTTATTACCATTTTCAATAACATTCTTTGTCTGTTCTATTTCCAACTATCCATTCATCTTTTTTCTTTTACTATACTTCTCCTATACACCAATTGGAGTAACGTCTATAACTCATTACCCGAACTTAAAAGTACCTCGTGTAACAATTTTTCTTGGGATTCTGTTTAAAAGATTCTAAAATTACATAATGAATTTTATACTCTAAATTAAATTCACCCATTGTCTCTAAATAAACTTTTTTTCTTTAGATCTTGCTTCCCCCCATTGAGGCTTCTCCTCCCCCCCTTTCTCTCTTGCTTATTCTTCTCCTTGCCCTTTTTACCCCTTTGTTTTTTCTCCTCGCTTTTCTTGCTCCTTTTCCTTTGCTTTCTAACCTTGCCTCCACCTTTTCGCTCATTTTTCTCTCCTTTGGTTGTTTTTACAATTCTTAAAATCCCCTTTTTCTTATCCTTTTTCTCCTCCTCTCCGGAAGGGACCCATTGTTCATCAAAGATGGCTTCTTCTTCCTCTTCTTCCTTGTCCCAGTCCTTCTGCTGTGTAATCAACTTTTCATAAGTACATAACGCCATTTCCAAGAATTGAAACAAAGCGCCCAAAGTATCTTCCTTTTTATATTTTTGATATTCAGTCTTTAGATCATCCACAAACAATGCCATTATGAAAGAGAAACTTTTCCCAAAACAACCACAAGTATTTTTAATCAAAAACAATTAAAAAAAAATTCCAAAAGTTAATACTTTTCTTCCTTCTTCTCTTTCTCTTTCTGGGGTTAATGTTTAGTCAAAGAGGTCCAATTACCATATATCTTTCTTTGGGATTCTAGGCAATCTCCTCCTTTTTCAGCTTCTGCTCCAATTTTTTTTCCCTCTCCCTTCCCACTTAAAATGTCAATTTTAAATAATCAGAAATCCATACCTCCAACAAGGGTTTCCAATTTCTTAAATTTTTCAATGTCCAAAAATCCTTTTGTTCCTTAGCTTCAACTCTCAAAACAATTCACTTTCGATGTCCAATATATCCAAACATTTCTGCTGTTTCCATGGGGTGGGAGAGTGAAGAAAAAACGAAAGTTCCCTTTAACAGCTTCTCCGCCACTTTCGCTCTTCTTAGGGATACAATGTATCCTCCAGCAATTCAAACAGCTCAGTTCCAGGCAATTTAAAGGATGTTACTTGACCCGGCTCAGACAAAACTTTCACTCTTCACATTTCCTCCAGCGCAATCTTACCCAGTTGCTGGCTTCTTCGTGGCGGCCATTGCTGACCGCCGCTCCACCGCCTTGGGAAAAAGGGGTTTTTCCGGAGAAGGGGGGGGTCTGCGACACCCCCACCTCCCTGTCCGACTCCCCTCTCTCTTCAGCTGTCCCTACAGGGAGCCATATCCCCCTGACCCATCTGGGTCGGGGGTACCTTGACGGCTAGCACAGCAGGAATCGCGAGCTGTCGCGAATTCCTGCTGCCCCGAAGCCATGCGAAACCGGAAACCTAGTATGCCATATTTTTTTGAGTGTCTCATCACATTACCAAAATATTCCAACTTTCGCTTTTTTATGGTTTTGATTATTTTCCTTGGCTTTCCCAGGTGATTTATCACCTCCTCATTTCTGATTTTGTCAACCCAACTTATACGTAATAGCCACCTGTAAATCCACATTTCAAATGATTCTAGTCTCTTCAAGTGGCTTTCTGTCAGAGATCAACTTTCCACTTTGTACAGGATTAGAATGTCTGGTTTTAATTATTTGTATGGGTTCAGGTTTAATAATGCAATAATATGAATTTAATGTAACAATAGAAAGTGAGACATTGGCAAGAGGTTTTATCTTATACCCGAACAGCAGTATGGATGTTATGGATTCAAAAAGAAATGTATGGAAATAGCTTGGATTTCTTAATCCAAACTAGATGTATGTATCCTGGACAGATGTTTAATATGATGCAGAATATATTGGATTGAGGTGTCATTTTTGTCATAAATTAATTTGGTGGTTTTGGCACACAGGTGCTATTATGCTTTTTTTAACAGATTAACAGAGTTGGAAGGGATCTTGTAGGTTATCTAGTCCAACCCACCCAAGCAGGAGACCCATTTCTGACAGATGGCAGTCCAATCTCTTCTTGAAAGCTTCCAATGATGAAGCTCCCACAACTTCGGGAGGTGACTTCTGTTCCATTGGTTGATTGTTCTCACTGGCGGAAAATTTCTCCTTATTTCCAGGATGAATCTCTCCATGTTCAGTTTCCATCCATTATTACTTGTCTGGCCTTCAGGTACTCTGGAAAATAGATTGACCCCCTCCTCCTCTCTGTGGCAACCCCTCAAATATTGGAAGACTGCTATCATGTCTCCCCTGGTCCTTCTCTTCACTAGAATAGTCTGGCCCAGTTCCTGCAGCTGTTCTTCCTATGTTTTAGTCTCCAGTCCCCTAATCATCCTGGTTGCTCTTCTTTGTACTTTTTCTAGAGTCTCAACCTCTTTTTTATAGTGTAGTGATCAAACCTGGATGCAGCACTCTAGGTGTGGTCTTACTAAGGCTTTATAGAGTGGTATTAGTACCTCCCTTGATCTTGATTGTATCCCTCTGTTAATGCAATATAGGATTGCATTGGCTTTTTTGGCTGCCGCCACACATGTTGTAAAACTGCTGTCATCATTGGGGTTGGAAAGGTTTCAGAAAGAACATGCATGAGCTATTTTTTTTTTTTTTTTTTTTTTTTTTTTGTGGATGTCAGAAATTATTCCAGGAGACGAAGATTGCTTTAAAATTTTCTGTTGCATTTTCCCCCATGGATCGGTCCAATTTGATTGAGCCTAGCATCATTCACTAGAGACTTTCAAGAAGAGTGTCGTGTCTCCAGGGCATGCTGGAGCCATGACACCATGCATTGTGCCATGTCAGACTATGCTATCAAGGGGGAAATGCTGTTAATCACCCAACCTGGGGCTTCAATTGTTCAACGGAGATAACGAGTCTTGCTGACGTCACACGCTGAGTTGTTACAGCCTGTGGGCAGTTGTAGACAAAGTGATTAAGATGCTGCCTGTTGAACTAACAATCTTGAGGGGGTGATGAGTCACTTCATAGGCGTAAATACAATAATGCCTTTGATCAGTGACTTATTGGCCATGTTGGCCACCGGAAAAATCTTCACGAAGTTAGATTTGCACAAAGCATATTACAGGATATGTATTAAACAAGGAGAAGAGTGGAAAACTACCTTCAATTGTCCTCTTGGTCGTTTTCAATTTAAGGTGATGCCTTTTGGGCTGCAAGGGACCCCCACAGTATTCATGCAGTTGATTAATGAGGTGCTGCATGAACATTTATATCGTGGAGTACTAGTGTATTTAGATGACATTCTAATTTACACACAGACTTTGGATGAACACGTAAAATTAGTACGAAGTGTATTGAGAAAATTGCTAGATGCTAAATTGTATGTGAAATTGTTGAAATGTGAATTTCACTGCAGTAAATTTGACTATCTAGGATACAGAATTTCCCATGATGGTTTGGAAATGGATCCCAACAAAGTCACCACTGTCTTGGAATGGGAAACCTCACAAACCCGTAAACAATTGCAGAGTTTCCTTGGTTTTGCAAACTTTTATAGGCAATTTGTATCACAGTTTGCTAGTATTGCATTGCCATTAACCGAACTACTAAAAACAAAGAATCAGAAAACAAAGCCAATCCCTGGTCAAAAACTGGAGTGTTCCACCATATGTCAACAGGCATTTGACAATTTGAAGACATTGTTTGTCCAGGCACCGATTCTAAAATATCCTGACTCCATGAAAAAATATGTGGGTCAAGCTGATGCCAGCAATGTGGCTGTTGGTGCTGTCCTTTTGCAAATAAATGAACAAGGACTGTTATAACCTTGTGCTTATACATCCCGGAAATTTACCCCAACAGAGAGAGGATGGACGATTTGGGAAAAGGAAGCATTTGTGGTGAAATGGGTATTAAATACATGGAGACATTTATTAGAGGGCACCAAAGAAGTTTTTGAAGTCTAGACAGACCACAAGAATTTGGAGGCTTTACAAATGCCCCACCATTTATCTCCCAAACAGGTTAGGTGGGCTATGTATTTTAAGCAGTTTAATTTCCATCTGCGCTATGTACCAGGCGGTTGAAATTTTATGGCGGATGCTCTGTCCTGACTACCACAATACAATGAATCACGAGATGTGATTGTTCAGCCTCTGATCCCAGAAATTACACCCAGGAATACAGGACAGGCTACACAGTTAAAGGGAATAAAGGAGGATATGTTGCGAGAGGCAACTTGGATAGATACATGGCTTACTAGTAATACTGACTCGGTTTCCTATAGAGATAATTTGGCATGAAAAGGAAACAAGATTTATGTACCAGAAAAAAATGTAGGAATCACATTTTGGAAAAAATGTCATGATGGCAAACAAGCCGGACATTTTGGGTTTTTAAAAACCTTACATTTAATTTGACATCAATTTTGGTGGCTGAAAATGAGGTCTGATATAGAACAATATATAAAAAAATGTCATGTCTGTGCAATTTCAAAACCAAGACTGGGTAAGCCACTAGGATTGTTACGAATAGTATCTGAACCACAACATCCATGGCAGGATATTGCCATGGATTTTATAGTGGAACTGCCAAACAGTAACGGATATACAGTTATATGGACTTATTCTCAAAAAAGACACATTTTGTACCTTGTAAAGGATTGCCATCAGCTAAATCTCTAGCCAATATGTTCATACAACATGTGTATAGATTACATGGAACCCCTTGATGAGTAATCTCTGATAGAGGAGTATAGTTTACTGCTTAATTCTGGAGAGCATTCCTCTGCTTGTTGGGATCATCCCAGGGATTAAGTTCAGCCTATCATCCATGCACGAACGGCACCGCAGAAAAAGTGAATGCCATGGTGGAGAGATATTTAAGATCTTATGTATCCTATGAACAACAAGAATAGGTGGAGCTGTTACCTTTTGCAGAAATCATGTACAATAATGCAGTACACAGTAGTACAGGATACAGTCCATTCTATGTAGCTAATGGCATGGAGTTTAGTCCATTACCAGATTTGAATAGCTATCCCAATGACCCAATCAGTGTCCAACAGTGGGCACAACGAATACAAGCTAGTTGGATACATGTAAGAAAAGCCCTGGATAAAATAGCAATGGATTATAAATTATATGCAGACAAGAAGCAGCAGGATCATAAACCTTTCCAGGTTGGGGATAGAGTATACCTGTCAACAAAATATATTAAGTTGAAATTGAACAGTAAAAAATTAGGACCCAAATATCTGGGTCCATTCCCGATAACAAAAATAATCCTGTCACAGTAGAGTTAAAATTACCATCATTGTTGGGCCGTATACACCCAGTGTTTCATGACAGTTTATTAAAACTCATTGACTCCCAAGTCGAAGTACCTGAAATAAAAAAGGATTATCAACACGATATAGATTACATTGAGATAGCTGGGATCCTCAGCTCTTGAAAAAGAAGGAATGTATCCAATATTTAGTATGTTGGAAGGGCTACCCTTTATCAGAAGCATCCTGGGTGAAGGCATCAGATGTATGTGCAGATCGTTTAGTGCGTCGTTTCCATAATACACACCCCAACAAACCTGGGCCCACGTTGCAATTAGAATAACTGCTATGACTGTAATTAATAATAATGTTTTTCCTGTGTTGCAGGCAGAGTCCTGGTAAGAGGGTCTGCCTGTCATGTCTCCAGGGCCATGGTGGAGCCGTGCTATGTCAGTCTATGCTATCAAGGGGGGAAGTGCTGTTAATCACCCAACCTGGGGCTTTGACTGTTCGATAGAGATAACGAGTCTTGCTGACATCACACGCTGAGCTGTTACAGCCTGTGGGTGGTTGATTAAGATGCTGCCTGTTGAATTAACAATCTTGAGAGGGGTGGAGGGTCACTTCATAGGCATAAATACAATGATGGAATATGATATTTGTAAAATATGGTAAACAGGTATGGATAATTAATGGATAAAAGCACAGTGTGTAGAGTATTACAGGGTAATCGAATGTGATGCAGTAGTGCTCACTGGATGGTGGATAAACTGATTAAGTTGTTAACTGGGGTATAAATACAGCTCTGGCTGCGAGGTGCACCAGAGCTGACTTTAATTCCTTTTGGTTACTCATTGTTATCTGAATCCGGAGCATAGTATGGATGAATAAAGACTCATTTGATCATTACCTTGAGACCTTTGTTTCCCTTCCTGTCTGGAATTCAGCGAAATAGCTGAGAAGGAGATTGGGCTGCCATTTGTCAGAAATGGTGTAGGGTCTCCCGCTTGGGCAGGGGGTTGGATTGGATGACCTATAAGGTCCCTTCCAACTCTGATTATCTGTTAAGTCCATTAAGTCATGAAATCTCTTCCATTATGAGTGCCATTCAAGTGGGTGTGTTTCATACCCTTAAAAGAAAGCTATGATTTCCCCCGACTCCATCTGTGTATCCCTAGGAAATGTATATTTATTCATAGCTCTCCTGCCATTCCAAAATGAATGTGATTATGTATTTTGTTACCTGCTGTTCTCCAAATCTAAACAATGCAAAAGAATACCGGCTTCTACATTCCTCTGACTTAATGTTTTATTTACACCCTTCAGTAAAGCATAATTTCAAAAAGAACAACAATAACCAAGATGATTTTGACACTTAAAAAAAGGCCAACTGGTTAATTATTGCACGCATTTTGTGTTTCAAGGAGGTGGAGAAACACTCACGCAACCAAACTCTATGCAAGCTATGTCACACAATATCTACTTCTTGCTTTATGGTGTTGCAGAAAATGACTTTACTTTCTGTGAATAATTTTCAGGTATTTGTAATGTTATATCAGATCAAAATTATTAAATCTTAAACTTTTTTTTTTTCTTTGCTTCTAAACATAGTGAGGATGCACCATAATAGGATTTTGCTGCTTTGGGATTCCTCTTCCCTCCTTCCATTTCTGTCTCAGCTAGCTTGTGGTTTTCATAGGGCATATCCTTTGCAAGTTTTTCCTTTTTTAATTACAATTCAAGGCCTCTCATAGCAAGAGATTAAGGTTTGGTAAACAGATTCCAGGATGAATGGAATCTCATATTCTGAGTAGTGTCAGCTGTTCATCCATTCTTTTCTCTTTTTTTGAAAATTTTATTTGGGTTTTCACAAAAACAAAATACAAATAAAACATCTGTTTTGAAAATAGCATGGTCCCAGGTTATTGCTTCTTCATACAGACACAAAACTCAGTTTCATGTTCATTTTTATATTCTATTCCATATCTTATTACCATTTTATATTTTCTACATAGTTTTTTCCCTCTTCTAATTTTCTCAACTTTGTTTTAATTATTTCAATTCAAATCATTATATTTATACTTTTGTCTGTCCTGTTACAATTTCACATTATCTTTTCTTATTAAGCAAATTTTTCCCTGTCGTTACCAATTAGAATATGATACCTTTATATCCTTTAATTTTATCCATTCAACTCTTATTTAAGCTTCAATGTATACTTTTAAGATTATAACATTCAATATAATACATAACTTCCAATCTAATTCTGCTTGGTACATTCTTAAAATAGATACTATATTCTTAAAATATAGAAAAAAATTATATATATATATGTAAATAAAACACATTCCATTCCAATTCAGTTCTATCATTAATATGCATTAAAATCTTTAACATTTCTTTTCAATCGAATATCATACTTCCTTGGGAACACTTATAAATTTTCCATAGTTAATTCTTTTTTTCCCCATATTTCTCACTTATATTTTTATAAAACATTACTAATAATTAAAAATGTTCCCTTTTAATTCTTTCAATCATTTTAATTCATTTATTTATTAACAAACATCCCACTGCATTACAATAAATATTTTATCCATCATCATATTTTCAAAATTTATTTCTATTTGTAATATAACAAAGCTATCTTATGTACCTTTGCAGAATCCCTTTTACAATTAAATTTTCACCCATTATCTCTAAACAAACATGGTTACAATCCTTATATCTTTTCCCCGTTTCTTCATTTCTTGTTTCTGTCTTTTACAACTTCTTTTCCTTGCCTTCTTCCCCCTCTTCTTCTCCCTCTCCTTTTTACCCCCTCACCTCTCTACTTCTAACTCTCTCATCTGTAATCCCCTCTTCTGTTGCTTTCTAATATTATATTTATCTTTCAAATTGTTCTTCTTCTTTTTGGTTGTTTTTTCTAATCTTAAACCTTTCACTCTCTTTCCCCCCTTTTCTTTTCCCCCCCCACTTAAAATTATTTGATCATTAAAGATGGCTTCTTCCTTGTCCCAATCTTCTTGTTCTGCAAGCATTTCTTGTCGCTTCTCATAGTTCCAAATCTCCATTTCTAAGAATTGAAACATGAATTCAAAAGAACTTCTCCCTTCTTGTGCATCTTCTTTCCATTTTTTAAGTTCCGTTTTCAGTTCTTCTAAGAGTGATACCATTTTAAAAACTTTTAAACAATCACCCAGTTAATTTTAGTCATCTAGATGCAAAAACCAAAAATCAGCAAGTAATCCAAATAATCCAAGGCTGTTTCTACTTGCTTCTTTTTTCCACTTTCTCTTCCTGGGATTCTATTATTTTGTTTCCAAGTTTCCATTAAAATGTATCTTTGAGGAGTTAAAATTTCACTGTAAGTTCCTTTTAATTACAGTTCCATTCCTTAATTCCAGGCAGTCTCCTCCATTTTTCCAGATCCTACCCTTCTATTCTTTTTTTTCTCCTTTCCAGATTTTAAAAACTTTTAAATGTCCAGAAATCTTTATTATCCCTTTGACTTTTATTTTCAGCTTAGATGCCTATTAATGTCAAAGTGGATTTTTTTTTTCAGTTTCTTGCTTAAGTCTCTCAGCTGTCAGTATAAGGAAGGGAAGGAAAAAAACCCTAATCTTTTCCCTTCTCTCTCTCCTTCACAGCTTCAAAATCTTCTTTGGGAACAATGTTGTTAAGTTTAAATTCCAGGGTACCTTATTTGTTGCTTTTTCTGTTTGACCCGGTCAACCAAAACTTTCTCTTCTTATCTTCCTCCTGCACATTCTTTTCCGATCGAGTTCTTCTTTGTGGTAGCCATTTCTGACCACCGCTACAACCACCTTCGGGAAAGGGAGCAATGGCCAGATGGGGAGGAGAGATGCAGCTCTCCTCAACCCTGCAGGCAGTCTCCCCCCCTCTTCACCACCTCTACGGGTGGCTTAGCCCCGAAACCAGCCTGCTCGGGGCTCTCCAGCGGTGAGCACAGATCGAAGCCTCGGAGAGACGAGGTTTCAGTCTGTCGCCGAAGAAGCTCAAACCGGAAGAGCTGTTCATCCATTCTTAACCTTACTAACTTTTCCCCCCATTTCTATGTTGAAGTTTTTCTGTCCTTATAAGTTAGCCTTGATGTCTGGCAAATTATTTGAACTAATCCTTGCAGTTTTCCTGCTGTCATATTCAGCACTTCCGTCTGCCCCTGTACAAGGTGGTCCTCAACTTAAGACCTCATTTGTGATCTCCAGATGTCTGTTGCTAAGTGAAAAATGTGTTAAACGAGTTTGGCTCCCTTTTTATAACCTTTTTTTTTTGCCACAATTGTTAAGTGAATCACTGCAGTTAAGTTAGTAACAAAATGAAATGTAATGTGGAGAAAAACAAGGTTTTATACCTAGGCAGGAAAAAAGTCCAAAGGTACAAATACAGATCGGTGAAATCTGGCTCAAAAACAGTCACTGTGAGCGGGACCTTGGAGTCCTAGTGGACAATCACTTAAATATGAGCCAGCCATGCAAGGCAGTAGCCAAAAAGGCGAATACAATCCTTTATACGACAAAGGCATGGAATCAAAATCACGTGAAGGATAAGTACCGCTTTCTAAAGCCTTAATAAGACCACACCTGGAATACTGCATCTGGCTGGGAAATTCTGGGAGTTGAAATCCACAAGTCTTAAAAGTTTAAAGAGTGGCTGGCTGCGGAATTCTGGGACTTGAAGTCCACAAGTCTTAAAGTGGCCAAGGTTGGACAACCCCCATCTACACAGATTGCTGACATACTCAAATGAAATCTATTGCTGTTATTACTGAATAACAGGGTTCACACCCTTATAGCTTCTGTCACTATAACTCCTTATACAGAAGAAATTTTCAATTACCATGGGAGTAATTGGAGATTCCTTTGAATGAAGCTGGATTGCTGGATACTACAGTGTTATGCTCTTTTCTTTGCAATAGTAGAGAAGCAGTTTCCCATTGCAGCACCAGGCTCAGAAAAAATGAAAATATTTTAAGGTAAAAGGGATTGAAGGAATGAAGGAGGGAGGAATGAAAAGAAAACACAGCCAAATCAATATACATCAACACCATCAATATGTCTACCATACTTATACGTTGACTTTTTAAAAAATAAAATAAAACCTTCTCACCTGTCTATTTTTGAAAACTAAATGAAAAAGCCAGTTCTGTGTAGTGATTAAGCATTAGGCTAGAAAGCAGAGACCACAAGTTCAAGTCCCATTTTAGCCATAAGAGTCAGCTGGGTGATTTTTGAATGCCACCCCATCTTCATCCCACTCTCCCAAAGTCCTTCCAGCACACCAATATAATAAATCACTTGCTACACATATTTTAAAAGAAGTTGGCAGGTGTTTGATTGAGTGGTGTATAGTAATCAAAGAATTGATTAATTATAGTAACCAAAGAATTGAGTAATCAAAGATTTATACTGCACTTTTATCATCTATCATCTATCTTCTTATTATCTATCTTCTATTATCTCTCTCTCTTGTCTATCATCTATCTATCTTCTATCATCTGTTTGTTTGTCTGTCTGTCTGTTTGTCCATCCATCCATCCATCCATCTATCTTTCTATCACATATATACAAACATACACGCTATAACAATAGACAGTAATATATCTTCATTTATAGTTGAAGCCTTAATAATTTATTGATCTATCAAGGGTATACAGCAGGCTTTTTCTCAGCTGGATATTTTTTTCTTTCTTTTTTTCTTTTTAATCAACCATCCACATAAATATTTGAAACATCCTTCTTAACGATTTGCTAATTAAACTCTGTTCCATACTTGAAACCAGAGGTGGGATTCTACCAGTTCGGACTGGTTCTATAGAACCGGTCATTATGATTCTGCACAGTTTGAAGAACTGGCAAATCACGCTGGCTCAGACTGGTTCTATAGAACTGGTTGTTATGATTCTGGCAGTTCGAAGAACTGGCAAATCACGCTGGCTCAGACTGGTTCTATAGAACCGGTTGTTATGATTCTGGCAGTTCGAAGAACTGGCAAATCACGCTGGCTTGGATTGGTTCTATAGAACCGGTCATTATGATTCTGCATAGTTCGAAGAACTGGCAAATCACGCTGGCTTGGATTGGTTCTATAGAACCGGTTGTTATGATTCTGCATAGTTCGAAGAACTGGCAAACCACGCTGGCTTGGATTGGTTCTATAGAACCGGTTGTTATGATTCTGCATAGTTCGAAGAACTGGCAAATCACGCTGGCTTGGGTTGGTTCTATAGAACCGGTTG
This sequence comes from Hydrophis major, assembly GCA_033807585.1. Taxonomy (NCBI): domain Eukaryota; kingdom Metazoa; phylum Chordata; class Lepidosauria; order Squamata; family Elapidae; genus Hydrophis; species Hydrophis major. The sequence goes on along the minus strand of CM066333.1, from coordinate 9,329,141 downwards.
TTATGATTCTGCACAGTTCGAAGAACTGGCAAATCACTCTGGCTTGGATTGGTTCTATAGAACCGGTTGTTATGATTCTGCATAGTTCGAAGAACTGGCAAATCACGCTGGCTCGGACTGGTTCTATAGAACCGGTTGTTATGATTCTGACAGTTCGAAGAACTGGCAAATCACGCTGGCTCGGACTGGTTCTATAGAACCGGTTGTTATGATTCTGGCAGTTCGAAGAACTGGCAAATCACGCTGGCTTGGACTGGTTCTATAGAACCGGTTGTTATGATTCTGACAGTTCGAAGAACTGGCAAATCACGCTGGCTTGGACTGGTTCTATAGAACCGGTTGTTATGATTTTGCATAGTTCGAAGAACTGGCAAATAACGCTGGCTTGGATTGGTTCTATAGAACCGGTTGTTATGATTCTGGCAGTTCGAAGAACTGGCAAATCACACTGGCTTGGACTGGTTCTATAGAACCGGTCCTTATGATTCTGCATAGTTCGAAGAACTGGCTGGCCCCGACCCTCCTTGCCTACACAAACAGCTGATGGCGGGGTGGGGAGCTGGTCCTGGAAGCCCCGATGCCACCAGAATCACTGCCATTGCCTTCCTTGGGCACCATCGCCACCATCGCCATTGCCATTTCGTTGCCACTGCCTTTCCCCCACCAGCCACACCCATCGTTTATTAAAACTTTAATTTTCCCAGCACCCTTGAGTCTTTTTCAGAGAATTGTCAGGCTCTTTAGGAGGGCCTGCTGTCAAATAAGAAGGATCTTGTCTTTATTTTGTCTTGTCTATCAAATATGTAAAATTTGTCCTCAGATGCCTCTAAGGTGAAGAACAGCTGAAGATAATAGTGATTAAGAAACTAAAAGACCATAACTTCCGGTTTGCGTGGCTTCGGGGCAGCAGGAATTCGCGACAGCTCGCGATTCCTGCTGGCTAGCTGTCGAGGTACCCCCGATCCAGATAGGTCAGGGGGTTAAGGCTGCCCTGTAGGGACAGCTGAAGATAGAGGGGAGCCGGCTAGGGAGGTGGGGGCATCGCAGACCCCCCCCTTCTCCAGAAAAACCCCTTTTTCCCAAGGCGGTGGAGCGGCGGTCAGCAATGGCCGCCACGAAGATGCCAGCAACCGGGTAAGAACTGTGCTGGAGGAAGTGTGAAAAGTGAAAGTTCTGTCTGAGCCGGGTCAAGTAACAACTTTTAAATTGCCTGGAATTGAGCTGCTTGTTGCTGGAGGATACATTGTTTCCCTAAGAAGATCGAAAGCGGCGGAGAAGCTGTCAAAGGGAACTTTCTTTTTTTTATTTTTGTTTACTCTCCCATCCCACGGAAAAAGCAGAAATATTTGGATATATTAGACATTGAAAGTGGATTGCTTTGAAAGCTAAGCTAAGAGACAAAGGGATTTTTGGACATTGAAAAATTTAAGAAATTGGAAAATTTTTGCTGGAGGTATGGATTTTTGATTATTTAAAATTGTTATTGCAAGTGGGAAGGGAGAAAAAAAAAATTGGAGCAGAAACTGAAAAAGGAGGAGACTGTCTAGAATGTCTTGGTGGATCCCAAAAGAAGATATATGGTAATTGGACCTCTTTGATTAAAAATTAATTTAGAAAGAGAAAGAGAAGAAGGAAGAAAAGTATTAACTTTTGGAACTTTTTTCTTTTTTTTAATTGCTTTTGATTGTCCTGGATTAAAAATACTTGTGGTTGTTTTGGAAAAAGTTTTCCCTTTTCATAATGGCATTGTCTGTGGATGAACTAGAGATTGACTATCAAAAATATAAAAAAGAAGATACTTTGGGCGCTTTGTTCCAATTCTTAGAAATGGCGTTATGTTCTGTTGAAAAGTTGATTATGCAGCAGAAGGACTGGGACAAGGAAGAAGAGGAAGAAGAAGCCATCTTTGATGAACAATGGGTTCCTTCCGGAGAGGAGGAGAAAAAGGATAAGAAAAAGGGGTTTTTAAGAATTATAAAAACAACCAAAAGAGAGAAAAATGAGCGAAAAGATGGAGGCAAGGTTAGAAAGCAAAGGAAAAGGAGCAAGAAAAGCGAAGAGAAAAAGCAAAGGGGTAGAAAGGGCAAGGAGAAGAATAAGCAAGAGAGAAAAGGGGGGAGGAGAAGCCTTAATGGGGGGAAGCAAGATTTAAAAAAAAAAAGTTTATTTAGAGACAATGGGTGAATTTAATTTAGATTAAAAGAGGGATTCTGGAGGGTATATAAGAGTGTGTTTTTATATGTGTATTTAGAGTATAAAATTTATTATGTAATTTTAGAATCTTTTAAACAGAATCCCAAGAAAGTTTTATATGTAGTATTTTTAAGTTAGGTAATGAGTTATAGATGTAACTCCAATTGTTGTACAGGAGAAGTATAGTAAAAGAAAAAAGATGAATGGATGTTTGGAAATAGAACAGACAAAGAATGTTGTTGAAAATGGTAATAATGAAAGGATATATATGCTTTTCTTTTGATTTTGTATATTGATAAAAGGCAATAAAATTTTAATTGATAAATAATTTGGATGGAAAAGAGAAGTAGGGACAAGATATGAAGTTAATATTATATGAAATATTAATATTATAATCTTGAAATGTTATGTTTTATTGGTCTATCATTATTATTTTTTTTTAGAAAAGAATTTATAAGCTGTTATGCCTTGATTTTGTGTGCATTGTTTTTAGAAAACTGATAAAAATGGTTTTTATATACATATATATAAAAAAAAATGATAATAAGATATGGAAGGAGATTTAGGTTGAATATGATGTTTGAATTTGTGTCTGTGTAAAGAGTTTTAACCCGGGAACAGACAACCTTCAGAAAAGATCTTTTAGTTTTGTCTATGTTTTATGTTTTGTGTTTGTATGTTTGTGTATTATGCTTATGATAAAACTAACAAAATTTGTTTTTTATTAAAAAAAAAAAGGAAAAAAGAATCAATAAAACCTTGGAGGAATGTTAGATGAGAATAATTTAAACAAGCCAGAAAGAAAAGAATATGATGACTATAAAATGGATAAATATGGAAGAGAAATGAAATTGAATAGGAGTAAAGAGAAATAATGAGAAATTTGATGAAAGATATTTGTGTGTCCATATGGGGATGGGATAAATTGGAATTATGCTGTATAAAAATATTGTTTTGTTTGACTTGTAAGGACTTACAATATTAAGAGGTTTTATGTGTTTATGTATTTAATGGTTAATGATGTGTTGTTTTATCTTTAAAATTAATAAAAATTTGTTTCAAAAAAAAAAAAAGAAACTAAAAGACCATGAGTTCTACTCCTGTTGTATCCATGAAAGCCAACTGGGAGACTTTGGACATGACTAAGCATCTAGGAGTTATAGTCCCACCTTAGGTATGAAAGTCAGCTAGGTGACTTTGGGACAAGCACCAGGAGACAGTGAGTTCTAGTCCTGCCTCAGACAAATCACCAGGACATGGTGAGCTCTAGTTCTGCCTTAGGCATGAAAGCCGGCTGGGTGACTTTAGGCCAATCGCCAGGAGACAGTGAGGTCTAGTTTTACCTTAGCTATGAGAGCTGGCTGGGTGACTTTGGGCCAATTACCAGGAGGTGGTGAGTTCTAATCCTGATTTAGACATGAAAGCCAGCTGGGTAACTTTGGGTCACTTACTCTCTTTTAGCCCAACTCACCTCACAGGGTTGCTGTTGTAGGTAAAATGGAGGAAGTTGTGCTGAACATGTTTGCTGCCTTGAGTTATTTGTAAAAATAATGAAGGTGGGCTGTTAATTAAGTAATTAAACAGCCGATTAGATTTTTCCTCCTCTGGACATCTCTCATTAAACCGTTCAGTGATGATCAGTTAACAGTTAGAAATACTGACTGTCCCTTTTTTTGCTTATGCCATCAGTCATTGAGCAATGTATTGATTAGGGTTAAGATAAGATTTGGGGGGGGGCGGGAGGTAAGGCATAAATCTTCTCTGTCGAGAAGGTTATTAAAGCCAAAATGCAACAAGACACATTGTACTTGTTCATTTGAATTAGGCAAACAATCTTCAGCCAAATGGAAAAGAAAAAAGAAAAAGAAAATGTTTGCATGCACATAAATATCCCTCTGTCCTCCCCACTTTTCTATGCTAATTCTGTCATTCACAAGGTACAATAAGGTTAGGTCAAATTCTAATTAGAGGCATCAGTCTTCTTGGTATATTCAGCTTCTATGTTTTCTATATTTGAGAATTCACTATATAACCTCAGTTTTCTTGGTATGCTATTCATAGCCTCTAGTTTCAAGAAAAAAAAGGCTCAAAAGGCCAATGTTTTGCCCATGCTTCATAATTCTCTAGCTTTGACAGTGCAGTGGTTAGAATGCAGTATTGCAGGCTAATTCTGCCAACTGCCAGGAGTTCAATCCCGACAGGCTCAAGGTTGACTCAGCCTTCCATCCTTCCAAGGTCCATAAAATGAGGACCCAGATTGTTGGGGGCAAGAGGCTGACTCTGTAAACCGCTTAGAGAGCGCTCTAAAGCCCTGTGAAGTGGTATATCAGTCTAAGTGCTATTGCCCTTCCTTCCTTCCTTCCTTCCTTCCTTCCTTCCTTCCTTCCTTCCTTCCTTCCTTCCTTCCTTCCTTCCTACCTTCCCTCCCTCTCTCTTGTAATTCCCTTTCTCATTCTCCTTCCTGGCGATGCAGTGGTTAGAATGCAGCATTGCAGGCTAATTCTGCCAAGTGCCAGGAGTTTGATCCCGACCGGCTCAAGGTTGACTCAGCCTTCCCTCCTCTGAGGTGGGTAAAATGAGGACCCAGATTGTTGGGGGCAATAGGCTGACTCTAAACTGCTTAGAGAGGGCTGTAAAGAACTATGAAGTGATATATAAGTTTAAGTCCCCTTATTATTGCTATTTTAACTAGGTCTCTGGCTATGAGCTAGATGAGCCCTACCATTTTAATTTGGGGTACCCTAATCACTTTTTAACATAACTTTTAAAACTTATTTTTAAATTTTCTGTAATACCAGGGCGTCCTCAACTCCATTCTATTTCTATTCTATTCTTCAATGCTAATCATCTGCAAAGGGTCTTCGTGTCAGTTGACGGTAGGAAATCTGCTGTCAGTAGAAGCAAGCAAGGATCCAGCCCACTTCAGAGGGAAACCAACTACCGCCAAACCACAGGGAATCATCCTGTGAGTTGGGAACATTTGAACCACCAATGGAACAACCACTCCTACAGAAATAAACCACTTGCCAATTCAACGAAATGAGAAGAGGCACACCAAACCATTACAATTGGTCACGCCTCATCACTAGATGCAAAGAAGATCCGAGTGAAGGTCGCCATTTAAAACCAGCCCTGCGTGATGGAAGTTGATTCAGGATCGTCCCTCTCGATGGTTTCCTGGAAGACCCTTAAACAATTAATCCCTGCCGTCCGGCGGCAAGACCTCAGAACCCAAAGAATCATACTCAAGGATTATCAAGGGAACTGAATTCCGGTCGTTGGATCCAGCCTAGTCCAGGTCTCATTCAAAAATCATACTGCATCTTTACCATTGACTGTCGTCGACCGTGATTGGCCTAGCTTGTTAGGCCTTCAATGGTTTGCCCCACTCGGGATCGAGGTAGCCGGCTTTCACCAAACCAGAAGCAATGACTGGGAGGAGGCCCTCGTCCAGGAATTCCAGGACATCTTTGCAGACAAATTAGGCAAGTACAAGGGGACCCCGATATCATTTAACCTTAACCCTGAAGTAGCCCCCATCCGCCTAAAGCCTCGTCGGGTACCTTTTGCCCTTAAACCAAAGATTGACGAGCAGCTTGATAAATTAATAGCCCAGGGTGTTTTAGAACCAACAGACCACGCTTGTTGGGAAACCCCAATCATAACACCCATCAAACCGGTTGGATCGTTAAGGATTTGTGGGGACTACCGGGCCACCCTGAATCACGCCTTCAACAGAACGCTTACCTGGTGCCAGTGGTACAACACCTTCTCCATTCCCTGGGGGGCGGAAAAGTCTTCGCTAAATTGGATTTAGCACAGGCGTACCAACAACTGCCTGTAGATAAAAAACCAGCAGAGGCACAAACGATAGTTACGCACCGAGGCGCCTTTAAGTGCAACTGACTCCAATTCGGAGTTAGCGTAGCCCCAAGGATTTTTCAAAGTTTGATGGAGAGACTCTTGCAGGGGATCAAAGGGGTCGTACCATACTTTGATGACATTTTAATTGCTGCCCCGAATAGAGAAATACTAGAAAAGCGTCTTAAATTGGTTCTCCAGAAATTTAATGACTCCGGCCTTAAAGTTAAAAAAAATAAATGTCAACTGTTTACAGATAAAGCAGAGTTCCTGGGGTACCTAATCGATAAACAAGGCATTCACCTCACCAATAGCAAACTAAAAACAATCAAAAATGCCCCAAGACCCAGAAATAAGACTGACCTCCAAGCTCTCCTGGGGCTCATTAATTTTTACATCTTCCTGCCCCACAAAGCAACTGTAGCTGAACTCCTACATAGACTTCTCGACAAAAAAGCAACCTGGGTCTGGGGGCACCGAGAGGAGCACGCGTTCCGACAAGTAAAAAACTTATTAACCTCAGATGCTGTTTTAATGCAGTATAACGAGACTTTGCCTTTAACAATTACATATGACGCATCACCGTTTGGAGTAGGAGCCATTTTGAGCCATGTGTTACCAAACGGTAGTGAGGCCCCTATTGCCTATTTTTCAAGGACCCTATCAAAGGCTGAACGTAACTATAGTCAAATCGATAAAGAGGCTCTTGCTGTTGTATCTGCTGTGAAACAGTTTCATGAATATGTATATGGATGAGTTTTTACTACTGTTACCGACCACAAATCTTTGCTGGGGATTATAGTGGGAGACAAGCCAACCCCCTATATATTATCACCTAGAATGACTCGCTGGTCGGAGTTTTTGGCTGCGTACAACTATAGACTGCAACACCGCCCGGGGAAAACCATTCCCCATGCTGATGCACTGAGCCGTGCACCACTTCCGGAAACTGTCGATGACCCAGCTCCAACCCTTATGACACTCCAGATTGAAATGCTACATTCACCGCCACTAACAGCCAGATACATTGCGATCGAAACCAAATGAGATCCTGTCTTAGCACGAGTTCTTAGCTGGGTCGAATGGGGATGGCCCGTAGAACAAACCCCTGACGACTTCACCCCCTTCAGGAACCGGCAAACAGAACTTTTTTTGCAAAGAGGCTGCATCCTATGGGAGGATAGAGTCGTCGTCCCAGAGCGGTTACAACGAGCAGTATTAAAAACACTGCATGACGGTCACCCCGGCATCGTGCATATGAAAGCGCTCACACGAAGCTACGCATGGTGGCCGGGCATCGACAAACAGATCGAAGCCTGGGTAAAGACTTGTTTAAAGTGCCAAGAAATTAGCAGTGCCCCACCTAAAGCAACTCCAACAGAATGGGAAACACCCCGGGGACCGTGGTCCCGCATCCACATTGACTTTGCAGGACCTACTAAAGGACATATGTTCCTCCTAACAGTGGATGCCTATTCCAACTGCCTCGAGATCCACGAAATGAAGAGTACTACAACCAAGTCCGTCATCCGGAAATTGAACAGGCTATTCATGACGCATGGGCTGCCAGACGTTCTGGTCTCCGACAACAGCCCCCAGTTTACTGCTCTACACTTTGAACAATACTTAGCGAACCGGGGTATTCGCCTTGCTCTAACTTCGCCAGCGCACCCTGCGGCTAATGGAAGAGCCGAGCGCATGGTACAATTTGTTAAAAAAAAACCCTCTACAAAATGGACTATGGGGACACTGAAGATAAAATAAACAGAATACTCCTTCTCCAACACATCACTCCGCACAGCGTCACCAACAAGACTCCAGCTGAACTATTGATGGGACGCAAACTCCGTTCCCACCTCAATTGGCTTCACCCTTCATACGAGCCAGAGAAACCCTGTGGATCTAGAAGAAAATGCCGCAAGTTCAAGATAGACGACTTAGTTTTCGCCAGAAACCTTTCTGGCAAACCGTTGTGGGTCGAGGCAACCGTAATTCAAGCCACCGGACCCAGGTTGTACCGTGTGAAAACCTGCGATGGAAAAATATGGAAACGCCATATAGATCAGTTTCGCTCTAGGCTACAACCCAGTTTCCGTGACTCCGGTGACTCCCAAACTGAGGGGGGAGGGGATGTCGAAGATGTTAAGCCTGGGTTCCCCAACCAGGGTTAAGGAGACAAGCTAAACAGAATGTGCAGTGTTGGTCAGATAGGCATACGGATAAATGTGTGAGATAAGTTTGTATGTTTGTTAACATACAGTAAAAATAACAGATACGCTTGTGTTATCAAAAATATAGTTTATTCCACTTAGAGTTTATAGCATAGTCAAAATAACAGTCCATTAGTCATGTATCATTTTTAGTCAGTCCATTCAAGGATATTCAATTAGCAAAAGTCCGTGTAGAATATCCAATGTCAGTTCACTTACAAATCAGTCCTTTCTCTCTCCCATTTCAGTAGGGGAAAAACGCAGTCTTGAATCCATCCAGTAATTAGGGATCATAAAGCCAGAGAGAGCAAGCTGCGGTACCTTGCTTCTTTTATGGTGCTTTTACAACCACTCCCTTAATTACATTCCTACAGTTAAAGTTGCAGACACTTTAACTGATAAACCATGATAACATATTTATTATTTTACCTAAACCAGTTAGGGTAAACAATGTTATCCCTAACATTCTCCCCTTTTAGGTAATAATAATAATACTATAACTATTTACATCTTTAAATCATATTTGCTACAACTCTCTTTAAACTTAATTACTCCTTGAGCTTTTGTAAATTGGTCTGCAATGTTTTCTTCCATCATGCAATATTCCGATTTAATTAGCCCATTCTTTACAGATTCTCTAACATTTAAGTATCTTAAATCAGTATGCTTTGATCTAGTTTTTACAGTAATATTAGTAGCTAACTTTATGGCTGCCTGGTTGTCCTCGTACACAATAATGGAATCTTTAACAGTTATACCCATGTCTAATAATAACTGTTTGTACAAAATTAAGTCAGTGCATAGTAATGACAGACATGAAAATTCCGCTTCCATCGTGGACAAGCTGATATGCTGTTGTCTGATTGACCTCCACCCTATTAGTGTCTTACCAAATAATATAGCCATTCCAGAGGTTGATTTTCTAGTGTTTATGTCAGTTGCAAAACTTGCATCTGCATAGGCACTAAGACTCAAATCACCCTTTGGTTCTATATACAATGCATGGTTCATTGTTCCTTTAAGATATCTTAAAATTCTCTTTAATGATTGCCAACGACATTGATGTGGATCTGAATTAAAACGTGCCAGCTGATTTACACTATAAGCCAGGGGTGGGCAAACTACAGCCCGCAGGCCACATCCGGCCCGTTGGTCTGTCCAATCCAGCCCGCCTCTGAAAAAAAATTGCTGGGTGTAGCTTATTGCCCTGCGCTGCATGGACCCCAAAGCTACAAAACAGTGCGGAGCGCTCTCAGGGTAGGAAAGAAAAGAAGAACTTTGCAAAGGCCTCGGCTGGGAGTTCGAAATCACCTCCGAGTGTGACATCTCCGAAGGTGAGTCCCTGCCGATCCCCCTTTTTCTTCCAGGGCTTCTAGGCTTAAACTTTGCAAAGGCAAAGTTTGCAGGCGGGAGCGTCTTCCCGCCAAGGAGCAGGAAGGGTTCCGCACGGTGGGTGGGTGGGCTGCTTGGAGGAGCGACCCGGCGGCGGTCCAGGCTTCCCCTCCACCGCACGGCTCGGGGCCAGGCATGAGCGCCCGCGAGGAAAAAGGAAGCCGCAAGTTGCTGGGAAGTTGCTTGGGTGCTGGGAGCCGCTGTCGTGGTGAGCGGCTTTTAAAGTGCCACCCGAGCAGGACCGCCGAGCCGGGAAACGGGGCACCAAGGCAGGGCAAAGCTCCACCAGCAGCGGCCTAGCTTTAGGTGGGCTTGGATGCCCCTGAGCATGGTTTGCTGTTTGTTCTCTCCTGGGACTCGTGTTTGGAAAGTGTGGAAAGTAGTAGCAGGAGCAGCCGCGGTGTTACTTTTTCTTATATATAATATATATATATGTTTTCTGAGGTTCTCGCGGGTATTTGTATGTGGATCTTTGGTTATTCGGGTTTTCTCCCGCATAAGATTGGAAGTATCTAGGCAACGTTTCGATGAAGTCTCATTCATCATCTTCAGGCTTGGTCTTCAGCTCTGTGCTTCTCAGAGTGATGTGAGCTTGCAGCTGCTTCTTCCTTTTAACTGCTCACCAGCTCAAATCCCCCAGCAACTAAGACTAACCTGAGCACAACCAAGCCCCCACCTGAACAGAACATGCCTCCAGCCAATCAGAACACAGCCAACCCCCCAACCAATGACAACACACTCCCACCCAATCAGAACACAGCCAAGCCCCCACCCAATCAAGTCACACCCCCACTAGCAGTTAAAAGGAAGAAGCAGCTGCAAGCTCACATCACTCTGAGAAGCACAGAGCTGAAGACCAAGCCTGAAGATGATGAATGAGACTTCATCAAAACGTTGCCTAGATACTTCCAATCTTACGCGGGAGAAAACCTGAATAACCAAAGATCTATATATATATATGTATGTATGTATGTATGTATGTATGTATGTATGTATATGTATATGTATATGTACATGTACATGTACATGTACATGTACATGTACATGTATATGTGTATGTATATGTATATGTATATGTATGGCATTCAGCTTAGTTCGGGTATTTTCCCACGTCATAATAGCTGTGCTTTTAAAGTTGTAGCAACGTTTCGGCAGAATCTCATCTGCCATCAATCCTGATGATGGCAGATGATATTCTGCCGAAACGTTGCTGCAACTTTAAAAGCACAGCTACTATGACGTGGGAAAATACCCGAACTAAGCTGAATGCCATACATGTAAGTACCCGCGAAAACTTAAGAAAACATATATATATATACATATACTTTAGTTACTTGGCAAACTATACTTGCTTGATACCTATCAGGTGGTCTAGTTACACGTGTAGTACGTCTAGGTATTACAGGACTTACAGGTGGACTTTCATTTATTAATTCTTCTTGATTATCTAACTCTTCCTGATCAACTGTTTCTTCTTGTTCTGGTCCTATTTGCTCTTCGTGGACTTCTTCTTTTATTGGACTCTTCTTTTAACTAGTCTGTTCTTTCTGCCTTTTGTATGGTTCAATAATTACTTCATTATTTAAATCTTGCTCTAATCTATTCCATCCTACATGTTCTAGGAATTTAGCACTAGCACTGGTGTAAACTCTAGATGTACCTGGTTCCCAGAATCTATAAGATCTGTGATTAGATTCATATCCTACAAAAAATAATCTTTTAGCTCTATGCTGTCCTTTGTGTCTGAGTTATGAAGCGATATGCACCCATGCTGGTGCTCCAAATGTGTGCATGTAACTTAAATCAGGTTTTGTACCATGCCACAGTGTGAATGGTAATTCATCTGTTGTTGAATTAACAACATTATTTAATATATGATTTCCACACATTATTGCTTCTCCCCACAAATTGTCAGGTAATCCTGAATCAGACAACATATTACGTACCATTGATTGTAGTGTTTGGCCTCATCTCTCAACAAAGGCATTATGTTGTGGCCTATATGGTGCAGACTTTTTATGTTGAATACCTAACATCCTAAGTCTACTCTGGAATTTATTATTTGTAAATTCTGCACCATTATCTGTTATAAGAGTTACTAATTTCTTTTTAGTTTTCCTTTCTGCAAATTTAATCCAATTAAATAGATTTAGATACATTTCAGTTTTGCTCTTCATTAAATAGCAAAACCCATATCTAGAATAGTGGCCCATTATACTTAATATGTATCGAGCTCCTCCTACACTTGGTTTTTTCGGACCTATTAAATCAGCAAATACTATTTCTAAAGGCTCTTTGGTCGTAAATCCATCAATTCTATTAGCCGGTATGACCTTGTTTTTGCTTTGATTACAAGCATAACATTGCAAATACTTATTACAAGGTTTCAAACTTATTCCTTTAAATAGTTGAACAGTTCTCTTAAGCATTTTAAAATTTAAATGTCCTAGCCGTCGGTGTAACAAGTGAATACATTCATCATGAGGTTTCTTATTATCATGAATCGTGTTAGCCACCTCTAAACCATTATCATTTAACACATATAATTCACCTCTTAAAGATGCAGTCATTTTCTTATCTTCTTTTTCAATTATGCAGTTATCTCCCCTAAAGGTAACTACATATCCTAGTTTAACCAAAATTCTAACTGAAATTAAATTAAACTTAAGTTGTGGTACATATAACATTTTTACATTCTCTTTTATGAAAGAACAAAATGCTATACCTTGACCTTTAGCTTTCAGTTTCCAGCCATTGGCTAACGATATCTGCTGTGTACTCTGGGACATTTTAATAAAATTTTTGTTATCATTTGTTATACGGTGGGATGCTTCACTGTCAACCACCCATAAATTATTTTTTACAGCTCCGTTAATATACATGGCTAACTCTAAATTTTTATTTTTATTTTGGTGACTTTTAGTATACTGGTCAGCGTTCTGGCGCTTTGCTTTTTTACAAAATCTTGCCAAATGTCCTCTTCCTCCACAATTAAAACACTTTTTAATTGCGTATGCAGTAGGAGATTCATTATCTTCTTTTTGAGGTTGCTCCCTCCTTAACTGATCTCTTTCAAGTCTTCTTCTGGCCTCTTCAATCAATCTGCAAGTTATATCAGTTAAAGTTAAACTTTCCTTAGGCAAAATTTCAAGGGAAGTGACGTAGTTATCATAACTTACATCTAGTGATGATAGAATTATGTAGACTTGGTGTAGTTCAGAGAAAATAAGCTCTTTCTCGTGCAGTTCTTGAAAAATGCTTTTTATAGTATTCAAATGACTCAGCATATCACCATTCGTCTGGAGATGCGTTCTGAAAAGCTTCCGTGTTAGATTTATGTGAGCTCCAACGTTATCTCGAACATAAATCCTCTTCAGCTTCTGCCAACACCCAACAGCCGTTTGCTCTCCGTGGATATGAACAAGTTGCTGGTCAGACAGTGTTAGTCCTATTATGCAAAGAGCTTGTTCATTTTTCTGCATAAAGTCTTTTATTTTTTGTCTATCTTCCTCAATCTCTGGATCCCATTCCTCTATGTTTGGTGGATTTTCAATTATGTTCCACAGACCTTCTCTTCGTAGAAGTAGACTACATTTCAAAGACCATGATACATAGTTTGTTCCATCCAACTTGGATATAAGGGACAAACTTTGTAGATTGACTTGTGCCATGTTTTCTTATATGGATATAAAATTATAATTAATAAAACACAGCTGTCTGTTTACTGTAACATGTAACAACACAAACTCTCACTTTTTACATAAATCTGTTTTATCCTAGTTAAACTGACTTTGCAGCCTCTGGGCCCATAACCAGTGTTTAGCCTGGGTTCCCCAACCAGGGTTAAGGAGACAAGCTAAACAGAATGTGCAGCGTTAGTCAGATAGGCATATAGATAAATGTGTGAGATAAGTTTGTATGTTTGTTAACATACAGTAAAAATAACAGATACGCTTGTGTTATCAAAAATATAGTTTATTCCACTTAGAGTTTATAGCATAGTCAAAATAACAGTCCATTGGTCATGTATCATTTTTAGTCAGTCCATTCAAGGATATTCAATAAGCAAAAGTCCATGTAGAATATCCAATGTCAGTTCACTTACAAATCAGTCCTTTCTCTCTCCCGTTCCAGTAGGGGAAAAACGCAGTCTTGAATCCATCCAGTAATTAGGGATCATAAAGCCAGAGAGAGCAAGCTGCCGTGCCTTGCTTCTTTTATGGTGCTTTTACAACCACTCCCTTAATTACATTCCTACAGTTAAAGTTGCAGACACTTTAACTAACAAACCATGATAACATATTTATTATTTTACCTAAACCAGTTAGGATAAACAATGTTATCCCTAACAGAAGAAACTGAATTCGAGATGGTGGAAAGCAGGAGCAAAGGAAGTCAGCAAGTGGGCATAACAAATGAAGAAGAATCAGGGAGGGGAGTGTCCTCGCCACAGAGGAATACCTCAACAGAAGCAAGCCTGCAAAGATCGGAGGACAACAACGAGAACATTAGTGGCACCGAGTTGTCCAATGAGGATACGGAACCACCGGTACCTGATATGCCCAAAAATGTTCCACCGAAACCAGATTACAGACAGGAACCAGTGGGACAGCACAAATCTAATAGACAGTCAAAACAACCTTCATACCTCAGGGATTACGTCACCGCACCCCTTAAACGGAACCTGGGGGGAAGGGGTGTTATGAACTAATAAAATGCTTAAATAAAGTTTTATCAAACCTTTAGAAAAAGCAGGGTTCTAATACTGCGCTTCTGATTGGCCGATAATAGCGATATTGGATTGGTCCATTCAGGAGAATCTGGTTGGCTGTTAACGAGCCACTCTCATTGGTTCAAGGGTTTAACACTCCATGTTTCTCATTGGTTACTAGATCAGCAGCCTGCATTATAAAAGGGCTGCTGCTGCCCTAGGGTTTTGCTCTGTTCAGAATGTTTAATAAAGAGTTGAAGTTCACTGTTCACCGCCTCGTCTCCATTCCTTGCGCCCATGCACAGAACTTAACACTAAGGTTAAAGTTTTTGGGGTTTGGGGAAGAAACCACAGAGTCAGGTAGAGGATTCCAGACATTGACTCTGTTGCTGAAGTCGTATTTCCTGCAATCAAGTTTGGTGCGGTTAACCTTGAGTTTGTATCTATTGTGTGCTCTTGTGTTGTTATGGTTGAAGCTGAAGTATTCATTGACAGGTAGGACATTGCAATTTATGATTTTATATACCATACTTAGATCAGAATGAAGATAGTGTAATTCAAGGTTTTCTAGGTCTAGAATTTCAAGTCTGGTGGCATAAGGTTTTCTACAACGAGTAGAGGAGTGAAGAATTCTTTTTGTGAAATATTTCTGGATTTTCTCAACTGTGCTAATATCAGACAGGTAATGTGGATTCCAGACTGATGAGCTGTATTCGAGTATTGGTCTAGCAAATGTTTTGTATGTTCTGGTTAGTAGTGTGATATTACCAAAGAAAAAGCTACGTAGGATTAGGTTAACAACTCTGAACACCTTTTTGGCTATGTAGTTACAGTGGGCTCTAGCACTTAGATCATTAGAGATGAGTATTCCAAGGTCCTTTACAGAGCTTGGATCATCAACAAGATCTTGACTATTCAGCCTGTATTTTATTTTCTGATTTTTTTTGCCAATATGTAAGACAGAACATTTATTTGTTGAGATTTGAAGTTGCCATTTGTTTGACCATTCTGATACATAGTCAAGGTCTTTTTGAAGGGTAGCAGTATTGTCTGTGGTATTGAATAGCTTTATATCATCAGCGAAAAGAACACAGTTGCTCTTAATATGATCACAGAGGTCATTTATGTAGAGTATGAAGTGAGTTGGTCCTAAAACACTGCCTTGGGGGACACCACTATTGACAGGTACAGAATTTGATAGGACACTCCCAATTTTGACCATTTGTTGTCTGTTTGACAGGAATGCTTCTATCCCATTATGCAGAGATACCATAAGATTTTAGTTTTAGGAGTAGTTTGAATCAAAGGCTTTACAGAAGTCTTTGTCGATTGCATCTATTGTTTTGCCCTGATCAAGTTATACAGTCCATATATTTTTGTAGTGTAAGAGTTGCAGATTACAGGATAGTTTTTTTCTGAAACGAAATTGTTTATCAGAGAGTAGGTTGTTTGTCTCTAAGTGGAGGATAATGGATTGGTAAATAATTGATTCCATGACTTCTCCCAGGCGAGAATGGAGGTTGTTATGGTTGGTGTTGCTTTTGGCAAGTGAATTTATAGTATAAATGAATTTACGTTTGCTTGATTCATTTTTGCAAATGACCCTGCAGAAGCGTGGGGCCACAGAGCCGTCTCTGTTTTTGAGCTCTCGGCCAATGCGGGAAATGTCAAGTATTTCATCAGGGGAGATGCCTGATGCTTGATAATCACTGATGATGTTTCGGACCATTCTGATGTCATCATCGTCACTGATGTCCTCTAGACCAAATAAGATGGAGTTTGGACATTTCCATTCACGCTCAACAGCTTCTCTGATGAGGATTGGGATATCATTATTTGTCTGGCTTATGTTTTTTTGTGGATTGGGTTGTGGTTGTTGGGTAGAGATGTGGTTTGTAGCTATTGGATGTTCAGGTTTTTGCGTTGTGTCTTTGTTTTCAAGGTTGAATAATCTTTCTTTTAAGGCGTCCAGGGATGCTACTATGGTGTCAAGGTTCATGTTTCTATGGTATCAACACTTTCAAACAGATCCATTTTGGGTCTGCATGATTTGCAGAGATATGGAAACTCATTGGATGATTCTAGATATTGAATCATTTGCTCGGGTAATCCCGAGCAGTCATGATGAGCATATATGATAGACTTGAGAGGCTGGCACATCGTGCAACAAGGTCACATAGTGTAATAAGATTGTGTGTTTGTTAATAGGATTCACTGGGTTAGGGATTTTCTGTCTTCATTGTGAGTTGTGTTGGAGGGGTGCATGAAGGGAGGCTCAGCCGATCTCATTGTACACATATTGTACTCTGACAATAAAGGTGCCAGGGTTCCAGAAACTACCCATTCCTATCAGTAACTCCGAGACAACCATAATCTCAAAGTGCTTTATTAAAACAGAAACTTGGCACCTCTGTGGAATTCCAAAACTAAAGTTTCCTCCTAGTTTTCCCACAAGACTCAACCTACACCCACCCCTTTTCTTTCACATCATAAATCATGTGAACCAATCACCCTTCAGCTACAATTCTTGCTGCGCCAGAGAGAATGACCTTGAAGGATTTATAGATCTATTTTGTCTACTGAAAGCTACTCAAAAAAAAAAAAAAAGAAGGCAGCCCTCTCCCTTCCATCCTCCGTAGCTGTGTGGCAGCTTTTACTAAGGATTCCAAAGTTGATAAAAGTTTGATTTGGGCCCATTTTACCTTCTTTCTTTGCCACAGCGGTGAGGTAAATCACTGCAGTTGTTCAATTCATCACACAATTGTTAAGTAAGTCTGGCTTCCCCCATTGACTTTGATTGACAGAAGCTTGCAAAAGGGGGTCGAGGGACTTCCAGGGACACTGCAACCATCATAAATATAAGTCAGTTGCCAAATTTTGATTGTAGGACCATGGGATATTGCAACGGTTGTAAGTGTGAAAAATGGCCCGAAGTCAAGGTTTTGTTTTTTTTTCAGTGCTATTGTAACTTCAAAATGTCACTAAATGAATGGTTGTAAGCGGAGGATGCTTATACAAGTCCTCCTCAACTTACAGTTCATTTAGTAACCAAAGTTACCCCAGCGTTGAAAAAAGAGACTTATGACCATTTTTCTTTCTTTCTTTTCCTTAAATAAACTTTATTAGTCTTTTGTATATTTTAAAAATAAAACAAAAAATAAATGTCATGACATTAACCATTTTGTGACATCCATCTCATCCATTTCTATCTTTTGTGCTTATTTACAAATATTTAGAATTTTGTACGATATATACATTTAATCTATAAGTTGCTTATCTTTAATTCCTTCATTTTCTATCTGTCTTAATTCCATCCAATTATACCATTTTTCTTATAGCCGTTTTTCACACAACCACTTTACTTTATAGATTATATCATCCTGATGGTCACGCGATCCAAATTCAGATGCTTGGCAACTGAACTTGTATTTACGATAGTCGCAGCGTCCCGGGGTCTGTTCTGACCCAACCCTGTTACCAGCAAGAAAATCTCGAACAAACGCAGCAACTCAAACCTTCTCAGCTTTAACTTGAACTTCTTTGCTGATAAAAGATGGCTTGCAGCCAATTAGTCCAACCGAAATAGCCCTGACAGAATTCTTCAGATAAGCCAAAATCTCCACACACAATGCTGAGTCCTTAGAACGTTTTTGCTTTATGCAAAAGCAAAAACCTTTTGAAACCAGGCTTATATTCCCTGGAGGGAGGGGCCATTACATTGCATCCTTACTCCCGAGTCACCTGTGCTGCTCCAGCTGTTCTCTTCTACGAATCATCCTGTGCTCATGTGCACTTAGCACAGGCTCTTCGGGAACCTCCTCATCACTGCTGCCAGCCCTCAAAATCCCTGAAGGCAGCAGTCCACTCCCTGATGGTCCTGGCCCCTCCTCTGAGTCCTCGCTCTCCTCAGCCATCTGCACTGGCTGACGGCTAATCACAACAAGGTCACGCAATACTCTTTTTGCGACCTTCTGATGAACAAAGTCAATGGGGAATCCAGATTCACTTAACAATCATGTGACTAACTTAACAACTTCGCTTAACAACTGTGGCAAGAAAGGCTGTAGAGGGGGGGGCAAAACTCTCTTAACGACGGTCTTGCTTAGCAACGTACATTTTGTTCACCCAGCCCTATTAAAACTGTTCAACTTTCAACGACCTTGAAAAGAATATTATTTTTCCAGCCACAGAATTCTTAGAATTCTTGATTCTTAGCACCAGGGACATTGGGCTCCATTGTGGTCATAACACGAGGACCTACCTGTATTGCCTTTTCTTCTCCACTAACGTATTGTTTGTTTAATTTTTGCTTCGAGGCCCCGCTGGACATGGATCAGCAGGAAGCGCTAGGTTCTTCGATGGGCAAACTCTCTCTGGGAAATTGCACCGCTTCGGTTGATGCTTGTCCAATGGAAGCCAACATTACCTATGTGGGCTTTTATCTCCACCACCCGCTCGTCGCTTCCATTTTCATCATCTCCTACCTCCTCATCTTCCTGTTGTGCATGATCGGCAACGGGGTCATCTGCTTTACCGTTCTTCAGAGCAAGCATATGCGCACCGTCACTAACTTCTTCATCTTGAACCTGGCCGTCAGCGATCTGCTGGTGGGCGTCTTTTGCATGCCCACCACTCTCCTGGACAACATCATTACAGGTACGTTGGCCCACAGGGCAACCTTTTGGGGGGGGGGATCGTTGATGTGAAGGTCAAAGAGGGACAAGGGTGGGGAAGTGCAATCCGACTTGCCAGATTGCGTGACTGTAAGTTACCCGTGAGAGATGCGGTGGCTCGGTGGCTAAGACTGCTGAGCTTGTCGATCAGAAAGGTCGGCAGTTCAGCGGTTCGAATCCCTAGCGTCGCATAACAGAGTGAGCTCCCGTTCTTTGTCCCAGCTTCTGCCAACCTAGCCGTTCGAAAGCATGTAAAAAAATGCAAGTAGAAAGCAGCACTCCATGCGCCTTCAGCGTTTAGTCATGCCGGCCACATGACCATGGAGACATCTTCGAACAGCACTGGCTCTTCTTTGGCTTTGTAATGGAGATGAACACTGCCCCCTAGAGCTGGAAATGACTAGCACATACGTGCGAAGGGAACCTTTATCTTTATCTTTAAGTAACCTGTAGAATAGAGTCCTTGGTGCTCTCTCAACTCAGTTGTTGTCTTGCAGACAACCTGTTACCCATCACAGTGCTAGAGGAAATGGAGTTTACAAGGAGGAGGAGGAGGAGGAGAAGTGTGGGTTCTTGGTGGTCTCTGAACTTACTTGCTCTCTTGCAGACATCTCATTACCCAACTAGGTAAAATCATCAATGCTAAAAGAAAGTGGGGTTTGCTCTCATCCAATCAACAAACCACCAAGACATTCCCACAAACTCTGATGATGTTACTTAGTTAGGTAATGAAATATCTGACAAAAACAGCCAAGTTCAGAGAGCACCAAGGATCCCTCAGTTCAATGTTGAGTTACAAATATTTACCCTCTATTGATATAAACAATCTAAAATAGAAGTAGTGGTGATACTGGTTGTTGTTGTGAGGCTTCCCTGCAGTTTGTTTTTTTCTTAACCTGGTCTGCCCTGTAGGACTAACCTGCCTACAGTATCTGGAATCAAATATAGGGCCCCAAAACCAATAATCAAGTCTCACTGCAATAATTGTTTATTTAATAATGATATATAATTCTCTCTTTGGGCACGATGAGAATGTATCTGCTGAATATAACTCCTCATTGGTGAGAGGAAGGGCATCTGGCCAGCAAAAACTCAGCTCCATTTAGAGTCCACCCCACAAGGGATTATGGGGTCATTAAAAGAAGATGAAGTT
The DNA here is from genome assembly GCA_033807585.1 of Hydrophis major. Classification (NCBI taxonomy): domain Eukaryota; kingdom Metazoa; phylum Chordata; class Lepidosauria; order Squamata; family Elapidae; genus Hydrophis; species Hydrophis major. The sequence goes on along the minus strand of CM066333.1, from coordinate 9,308,948 downwards.
ATTTCCTCACTCGTCTACTATTACTCTCCTCAGGAAAGAGTTGTTTTCTTAATAACAAGCAACATCAATTGCAGTAGTACCTCAGTCCTCATCGGTAATTCATTCTGCCAAATCCTGACACTGATGGCTACCAAGAAAACCATGTGGCTTACCATGTGACCTGCTATTTCGACTGGAAGAGCTAACGAGTCAGGAGGCAGCCGACATCAGCAAGTTCTTCCTTGCATGTCGACTACCAGGAGAAAGACAAGGGTTGGGACAAGACTTCTGCTTCAAAATATGTTGAATACCAAATTCAATGAGTTCTGAAGCAGTCAAGTACCAAAGTATGACTGTACTGAGAACTGAGGACTTCAAGATTGCCCCTATTATGAGCCACGGTGGCGCAGTGGTTAGAGTGCAGCCCTGCAGGCTACTTCAGCTGACTGCTGGCTACCTGCAAATTTGGCTGTTCGAATCTCACCAGGCTCAAGGTTGACTCAGCCTTCCATCCTTCTGAGGTGGGTAAAATGAGGACCCAAAATTGTTGGGGGCAAGAGGCTGACTCTGTAAACCGCTTAGAGAGGGCTGTAAAAGCACTATAAAGTAGTATATAAGTCTAAGTGCTATTTGCTATTGCTATTAGCACATATTCCTTTTAGGTTTGTATCTTGCTAACATACCTCTGTGTGTCCAAAAATGTTTCTTCCTCCCAAGCATCATCCTATATCATAATTCATGATCAAGTAATACGGATCATGGCAGTTGGTTTGAAAATTAGGGATTGTTTTACCATATTCGCTTGATTGCCCTGCTATTTGGGTTCCCAAACACTGTACATTATAAACCCAGTCATAGTTACTTTCGCACGTTAAACCATAACCAAACGAATCATATTATCAATGTAATATTTAGTTACAGATTAAGAAGGGACCTTGTAGGTCATCTAGTCCAACCCCCCACCCAAGTAGGAGACCCTGCACCATTTCTGACAGATGGCAGTCCAGTCTCTTCTTGAAAGTCTCAAGTGATGGCGTTCCCACAACTTCCAAGGGCAACTTCTGTTCCATGGGTTGATTGTTCTCACTGTCAGAAAATTCCGCTTTATTTCCAAGTTGAATCTCTCCTTGTTCAGTTTCCATCCATTGTCCTTTGTCTGGCCTTCAGCTGCTTTAGAAAATAGCTTGACCCCTTCCTCCTCTCTGAGGCAGCCCCACAAATATTGGAAGACTGCTATCCTGTCTCCCCTGGTTCTTCTCTTCACTAGACTAGCCTTGACCAGTTCCAGCAACTACTCTTCGTATGTTTTAGCTTCCAGTCCCCTAATCATCTAATATGATGATATAAGCTCAGCCTATGCAATTCAGTTCATTAAAATAAAACAGTCCTTTTTAATATAAAAGTTATTCAATGCTGTAGCCCAAGGCTCTTCAAACTTGGAAAGTTGAAGACTTGTAGACTTCAACTCCCAGAATTAACATGACTGGAGGAGGAATTCTGGGAGTTGAAGTCCACAAGTCTCAAAGGTGTCAAGTTTGAAGGCCCCTGCTATAGCCCTTTGCTTGTCCACTAAAGTGCAAAGAATTGAATATGGTTGTCAACATTTTCATCTAAAACAATGCTTCCTTTTCCAGGATGGCCTTTTGGGAGCGTTGCCTGCAAAATGAATGGCACCGTCCAAGGAATATCTGTTTCTGCTTCTGTCTTCACTTTGGTGGCCATTGCAGTTGACAGGTATGGCTTCGTATGAACCTCAAAATTTGATAGAGAGTACAGGAATCATTTGTTCCTGTTGCTTAGAAGGACATGCTGGTAGTGAGATCAGGGTGAAAAATGAGGATAGAAAGCACAGACACTTAGGTCCATGGTTCATTTATTTTTGCTGAGAGGTTTCTGCATTGTGATATTAAATTTTGATTGTGTAATATAGTTAAGGAAACTTAGAAGCACAAGCACTGTTCCAAAGTCATAATCGATCAAATTAATTGTATGTGCATTCAGAGTTTTAGTTTTCTTTTTATAATGTTTGATAGAAAAATGGTGGCCTTTGTAGATTACTGTTTCTCTTTAGCCAAGAAGGAAGGAAGGAAGGAAGGAAGGAAGGAAGGAAGGAAGGAAGGAAGGAAGGAAGGAAGGAAGGAAGGAAGGAAGGAAGGAAGGAAAGAAAGAAAGAAAGAAAGAAAGAAAGAAAGAAAGAAAGAAAGAAAGAAAGAAAGAAAGAGATACAGGGGTAGAGAGATATTAGGACTGATGTCTAGTTTGGGAGGGGGTGGAGGAGGAAGGAAGAAAAGAGGAAGAAGGAGAGAGAGAGAGAAGGAAGGAAGGAAAGAAAAAAGAAAGAGAAAAAAAGATATGGGGAGAGAGAGAGATTAGGACTGAAGTCTACTTGTGGAGGGAGGGAGGGAAGGAAGAAATGAAGGAAAGAAGGGAAGAGACAGAAAGAGAAAGAAAAAAGGAAGGAAGGAAAGGAAGGAAGGAAGAGAAGGGAAGGAAGGAAGAAAAAGAAAAATGAAAGAGGGAAGAAAAAGAAAGAGTAAGAGAGAAAAAGAGAAAGAAAGACAAAAATAACTAGAAAATTCTTAGGCACCAACGGGCAGGACAAGAAGTAAGATGTAAGATGTTGAGTCAATAGAAACAATGCAGAGAAGAGCAACAAAGATGATAAGAATTCTGGAGGCTAAAGCATGCAATGTGTGAACTGGGTATGTCTAGTCTAACGAAGAGAAAAATTAGGAGTGACATAACATCAGTCTTCCAATCTTTGAGGGGCTGACACAGAGAAAGGGAGTCAACCTATTCTCCAAAGCACCAGAAATCAGGACAAGAAGCAACAGATGGAAACTTTTCAGACAGTGAGAATAATAAAATCAGTGAAATGTTACTAAATATAAAGATATTTTAAATGAAAAGGGTGAGCTCAAGACAAAACAGGAATTAAACGAATAAGGATTAGATATAAAATGGTATTCATGTAAGCAGACACAAAGAAGGTATGAAAAAGATATTAAAGATGAAGGGATTGAGAAAAAGTTGACAGAATTGGATAAAATACTAATTAGAGCAGAGGATAAATTGATTAAAAAACTATACTGTTATCTATTGAGTGTCAAGCTGGAAGAAGAACAAGTTAAAGAAACAATGATTGCATGGGCAAATTTTTTTGGACATGCTATAGAATTGAATAAGTGGCAGAAATTATGGGATAGGAATGATAAACTGACAATATCAACAGCATATACGGATAATTGGTCTAAGATGTTTTATAGATGGCACTTATCGCCAGTAAGCCTAGTGAAAATGTTTAAAGATAAATCAATGAAATGTTGGAAATAGGTACAATTAAATGGGGACAATAGGACAGGGACGGAAGGCACGATGGTGCTCTTATGCACACCCCTTACAGACCTCTTAGGAATGAGGTGAGGTCAATAGTGGATAGTTTGAGGTTAAAGGAGTGGGGGGGGTTTGAGGATGTAACTACAGAGTCAGGTAGTGCATTTCAGGCATTGACCACTCTGTGGCTGAAGTCGTACTTTCTGCAATCAAGTTTGTATCTGTTGTATGCTCTTGTTTTGTTCAATTGACGCTGAAGTAGACATTGACTGGTGGGACCTTGTAGCAGATAATTTTGTGTACTATGCTTAAGTCCAACTGTAGGCGGCATAGTTCAAGATTGTCCAAGTCCAAAATTTCAAGTCTGGTGATATAGGGGATTCTGTTGCAAGCAGAGGAGTGTAGTACTCTTCTCGTGAAATACTTCTGGACTTGCTCAATTGTATTAATATCCAATATGCAATGGGGATTCCAGACAGATGAGCTGTATTCGAGGATTGGTCTAGCAAAAGTTGAGTATGCCCTAGTTAGCAATTCAACATTTCCAGAGGAGAAGCTTCGGAAGATTAGATTTACAACTCTAAATGCCTTTTTGACAATGCTGATACAGTGAGCTCTGGCACTTAGATCATTAGATATGAGAACTCCAAGGTCCTTGACAGATTGATGACAGAATGTCATCAAACGCCAGGAACATATTATCATATGTGGTGGACTTGCACAGAGGCTAAAAGGTATTGGACTAAAATACATACATGTTGGAAAAAATGATTAAACAACATATAGATTTGAAGCCTGAAATATTCCTATTAGGAATGGTACCAGAAAGTTATAGTAAAGAAATTTTACTTAATTATACATGTTTCAACAGCAGCTAGAATTGTATTTGCCCAAAATTGGAAAAGTGATAAAATACCAACAGAGGGGAAAATAATTGAAAATATATTTGAATGTGCAGAAATGAATAGATTGACACTACAAATCACAGAAAAAGAAGAAACTGAATATTATACGGTATGGGATCTGTTCTATCAATGGATAAAAAATAGAACAAATTAAAAGAGATTTGATGCATTCATAGACTTAGAGAATTAGAGAAATTAATGTAATAGATATATTTGATAACTGTTATTTACATGGGAATGTGGTTATTGTTGCATTGTTAGGTTTGATAAGAAGAACATTATTGATAATGGTTAAATAATTGAAATATGTATCTAATTGACGTATGATTGAAATGGAATGGATTTGTGGTATATAAAAAAACAAGAAAAGAAATCCTGACAGTGAGAATAATAAAATCAGTGAAAGGGCTTGCCTTCAGAAGGTGTGGGTGCTCCATTAGTGGAGGTTTTCAAGAGGAGATTGGTCTGAAATGAAATAGGATCTTCCACCATTGGGTTGAACTAGAAGACTTCAAAGGTCCCTTCCAACTCTGGGTTATTCTGTCATGATTCTGTAATTCTTAGCACAATAAAAATCAACTCTGTGCCACTGTTGATAAGGTGGCTATTCCACAGTTTGAGGAATGTAACTATCAAACTATGCTGTTTGACGAATGTAACTATTCCTTCTTCTCCCCCTTGTAGGTTCCGTTCTATTGTTTATCCCTTTAAACCAAAACTTACTGTATGGATAGCACTTATGTTGATAGCCATCATCTGGGTCCTGGCTATTGTCATCATGTGCCCCTCTGCTGTTATGCTGAAGCTAATAGAAGAAAAGCATTTCCAGGTCATTCTTGGCGAGGACAACCAAACCCGTCCCATCTTCTGGTGCCGGGAAGACTGGCCCAACGAGGATATGAAGAAGATCTACACCACTGTCCTCTTCGCCAACATCTACTTGGCTCCCCTGTCACTCATCGTCATCATGTATGCTCGGATAGGGATTACGCTCTTCAACACAGTGCTTGCCTCTGGGAAGCAAGGCCACGAGCGCCACTCCATATACAAGAAGAAGTTGAAGGTCATCAAGATGTTGATCATCGTGGCTCTATTATTTATCATCTCCTGGTTGCCCCTGTGGACCTTGGCCATGCTGTCCGATTATGCAGAACTGGACGAGGCACAGTATAAGATCATTAATATCTATGTCTACCCCTTTGCCCATTGGTTAGCCTTCTTCAACAGTAGCGTCAACCCAATCATCTATGGCTTCTTCAACAAGAACTTCCGTCGAGGCTTCCAAGCTGCTTTCCACCTGCAGCTCTGCTCTGGGGAGGAGATACCTCGGGAAATGTATTCTCAACGGGCCCAAAGCAATGCGGTTTTGCCAGCCATGATTCCCCAGCAGATAGACCATGATCTATCCTCGTGTGTTGCCGGGCAGTCCACTCAAAAGGGCAACTGGGTGGACAAGACGCAGGTTCTGATGTTGGAGAATGTAAAACGTGCTTCAAACAACAATGACGCTAAACAAGACTTTCTTTGAACTACCTCAGCTGCTGGCTGGATGTCCCGATTCAAGGTTTCTTAACTTTGGCAACTTTCAGTTTGGTGGACTTCAACTCCCAGAATTCTCCAAGCTGGTTGGGGAATTCTGGGAGTTGAAGTTCACACATCTTAAAGTTGCCAAAGTTGAGGAAACAGGGCCTTTAATGGATGCATCAGTCATGACATTCGAGCCCCAAGGGGAAAAGAAAAATAAGACTGGTGTTTTGAGATCTTCTAGCTGTATTGAATCATTTCTGTCTCCTACAGGTAGATCTTGACTTACAACCATTCACTTAATGACAATTCAGAGCTACAACAGCACAGAACAAAGGGACTTGCCACCAGTCCTCACAATTTTGACTATCAGAGCTCTCCCCCCCACACACACAAGTCACATGATCAAAATTTGGAAACTTGGCAACTGATTGCCATTGGTGACCTTCCCAGCTTGTTTCAGATAAGCAAAGTCAATGAGGGAAGCCGGATTTGCTTAACAACCATGGTGTCTCCCTTAATGACCATAGCAAAATAGGTCATGAAATTGGGCACGACTCATTTAACAAACAATCTCACTTGGCATCAAACTTTCCAGTTCTCATTGTGGTTGTAAGTTGAGGACTACCTGAGGTTGATTTATTAGAATTTTGAGGGGAAGTATTTTTCCAAGATCCATAAGAATTAGGAGAGATTGTGTCATTTCTCTCTATATATAATGTTTGGACTATCCCACGGAAGAAGTCTCGAAGTGCTACTGGTGGATCCTTAAAGGACGCAGTCAGTTACCATATATTGTATATAGAGTATTTTTTTAAAGAAGAAAACCATTTTTTCAAGAGATGTTTATACCTGAAGAGTTGGAGATCATCACTTTCCATTCGAGAGTTCACATAACTCTGGGTCTCTATCAAAATATAAATTCTTGGATATAAAGAGTAAATCAGAGGTGGTATTCAACAGGTTCTGACCAGTTCTGGAGAACTGGTAGTGGAAATTTTGAGCAGTTCAGAGAACCAGCAAATACTACTGCTGACTGGAGATTTTACAGTATCTTTCCCCTGCCAAGCCACACCCAGAGAACCAGTAGTAAAAAAAATTGAATCTCATCACTGGAGTGAATCCATTCCAGCATCCAATAGCCATAACTTACAGCCGAGATGGCCCGTTTATGACTTGTCATAAAGGGGACATAGTTCCCTACCCCTGACTTAGAGGATGGTACATAAACATTTAGTTTCCTGTGAGCTTTCTCTTAAAGGAAAGTGGGCTTAAAACTTACACAGGTTTTATGCATAAAAAATTATGTCTGCTTTTCTTTATTTTGAGAGGGGAAGTGAGCAGCCTGTACTCCTCACCTCTCATGATTCCTTGAGAATAAGGTTCAATAATTAAGGGATGAAAGGTGTTACCTCAAAGTCCTTCTATTTGCTCTTTTAGGTGACTAATACAATCTTTTCCCCAAAATAAGACCGGGTCTTATATTAATTTTTGTTTCCAAAGTTGCATTAGGGCTTAAATTTTCTGCTTCGGTCTTATTTTCGGGGGGGGGAGGGGGATACAGTATTAAAATGCATCAGCCTGACTGACAGTCTTAACTGGGGCTTATTTTTGAAGTAGGGTTTGTATAATGAGCATCCTGAAAAATCATGCCAGGGTTTATTTTCCAGTTTGGTTAATCTTATTTTCAGGAAAACATGGTAGCACCCCTCTGAATATTTTCTTTTCTACTCTAGAACAGTAGTACTGTTCTACTTACTACTCTGAATATTTTCTTTACTACTCTAGAACAGTAGTACTGTTCTACTTACTACTCTGAATATTTTCTTTACTACTCTAGAACAGTAGTACTGTTCTACTTACTACTCTGAATATTTTCTTTACTACTCTAGACCCCCAACCTTTTGGGATCCAGTTCCATGGGGAGGCATTTCCATGGAGCGGAGTGTGCTACCTTCATCCTGTGGATGGAGCGTTGCCTGTCTGTACAGCCCGATTTCTGCTATGCTGTGGCCCGTGGCTGGTTCACAGACCGGGGGTTGGGGATCCTGCTTTATGCTTGATTGGGTAGAGGTTGAAGTCAAAACACTTTTGACTGGAGAGTTTTAGTTTTGTTAAACTGCCTTCTCCGATTCAATCCCTCCCGGTTGCATTGGGCGGTAACCAGAGGTGGTATTCATCCAGTTCTGACCAGTTCTGGAGAACTGGTAGCAGAAATTTTGAGTAGTTCAGAGAACCGGAAAATACCACCTCTGACTGACCCCACCAACTTCACCTATTCTCTGCCTCCCTAGTCCCAGCTGATTGGATCTTCTTTGGCTGGATCTTCTTTGATTGAACTGCACAGGAGAACAGAGCTGGAAAGCAGGTTGGTGGGATGGAGGGGGAATGGGAATTTTGCAGTATCCTTCCCCTGCCACGCCTACCAAGTCACACCCACCAAGCCAAGCCACACCCACAGAACTGGTAGTAACATTTTTTGAACCCCACCACTGGCTGTAACTTCCATCTGAGATTATCAGGGACTGGGAGCTCATCCTCATGGGAACTGCAATCCCATATGCTCAAAGACAGCGTGCTTTATTTATATATCCATGTACACTTTCACCTTGAAATGTAAAATAAGCTTCCATTCGCCTGCTTGCCAACGGCCAACAAAACACTTGCGTCTAACCACCATGGCAATTTATTTGGATATGTTAGAAAACACAGTAAAACCAGATGAGTGAATTTCAGCCAGTCCTTCTCTCCTCTCACGGGATTATTCTTGTAGGGAAAACAGGAAGAGGATGGAGGAGTAGGAAGGAGTTAAAGAAAGAGCATCAGGAGGATAAAAGATACGATGAATGGTTGCAGGAACTGTTTATTCTCCAAAGCCCCTGAGGGCAGGACAAGAAGCAATGGATGGAAACTAATCAAGGAGAGAAGCAACCCAGAATAAGGAAGAATTTCCTGACAGTGGAACTACTTGCCTCCAGAAGTAAATGCTCCAACACTGGAAGTTTTTAAGAAGAGATTGGATAACCATTTTTAAAATATAAATTTTATTTGGGTTTTCATAAAAACATAATACAAATAAAACATCTTTTTTTTTTTTTTTGAGAATAGCATGATCCCGGGTTATCACTTCTTCATACAGACACAAACTCAATTTCATATTCATCTTTGTGTTCTATTCCATATCTTATTACTGTTTTAATATTTTCTCCATTATATTCCCCTCCCTTGGTTTTCTCAACGTTATTTTTAATTACCTATCTACATTCAATTATCTATCGTTTTCTAAGTTTCGATGTCTTTCCAATCATTATGTTTATATTTTTGTCTGTCCTGTTTCAATTTCAATTGAAGAGATTGGATAACCATTTGTCTGATACATAGAATTTCCTGCTTGAGCAAGGGGCTGGACTAAAAGACCTCCAGGGTCCCTTCCAACTGTTATTCCATATTCTATGTCTAGTCTAATGAAAAATGGACTCGGGCAAAATGATAGCCAGCCTTCCAATATTTAAGGGAATGTCACAGAGAAGAGGGGGTTGATCCTTTCTCCAAAGCACCTGAGGGCAATACAAGAAGCAATGAAAACTAATCAAGGGGAGAAGCAACCTGGACTAAGGAGAAATTTCCCGATAGTAAGAACAATTAATTAGCGGAGCGACTTTCCTTCAGAATTTGTGGGTGTTCCATCACTGGAGTTTTTAAAGAAGAGACTGGACAGCCATTTGTCTGGACTGGTATAGGGTCTCCAGCTGATACAGGGGGTTAGACTAGAAGACCTTCAAGGTCCCTTCAACTCTATTATTCTGTATTCTGTGAAGTACTTTTCAGATAGGTGAAAGGAGAACAGAACAATAAGGCATTTGTTAAACGGAGCAGACGTTTATTAAAATTTATTTGCAATTTCTGGGCACAGGAAAAATGGCACACTCTGGAAGAACCTGATTTGAAACTTTAAATAATCTGTGGGAGTGCACTCTGAGATTGATTATTGATAACAGATCATCAGAATTGGAAGGGACCTTGTAGGTCACCTAGTCCAACTCCTCGCCCCCCCACCCAAGCGGGAGACCCTACCCCAGTGGTGGGTAACCTTTTTGGGCTCCTGTGCCAAAAATTGTGTGCGCGCTTGTGCTCGCATGCTCACATGCCAGCACCCAGAAGGCAATGTGCATGCCCCCACCCCCTGCGCATGCACATGCAACCCCCACACACACCGCCACCCCCTTACTTGCACTGTGCCTCCCAGCTGATTTTCGACCCATTTGAGTTCTTTTTCGACCTCCCAGAGGCTTGAAGGAAGCCTCTGCAGCCTTTGCAGGCCAAAAAAATGGGCCTGTTTCGTCACTTCTGGTATTTCCAGAAATACCAGAAGTGACAAAATGGACCTATTTTTCGGCCTCCAAAGGCTGCAGAGGCTTCCCTCAAGCCTTTGGGAGGCCGAAAAAGTCCTGAAAATCAACTGGGAGGCACGCACATGCGCAGTGCAGGTAAGTTTGCCTGGGGCTTGCGTGCCTGCACAAATGGCTCTGCGTGCCACCTGTGGCACCCGTGCCATAAGTTCCCCATCACGCCCCTACACCATTTCTGACAGATGGAAATCCAATCTCTTCTTGAAAGTCTCAAGTGATGGCGCTCCCACAACTTCCGAGGGCAACTTCTGTTCCATGGGTTGATTGTTCCCACTGTCAGAAAGTCTCTCCTTATTTTCATGTTGGTTGTTTTCTTACAGACATTTCATTACCCAATTAGGTAACATCATCAGTGCCTAGCACTCTTTCTAGAGTCTCAACATCCTTTTTTATAATGTATGACCGAAACTGGATGCAGTATTCTAGGTGTGGTCTTGCTAAGGACTTTATTAAGTGATATAAGTACCTCACTTGATCTTGACTGTATCCCACTGTTAATACAACTTAGTATTGCATTAGCTTTTTTGGCAGCTGCCGCACACTGCTGGATCATATTTAGCTGGTTGTCCACTAAGACTCCAAGATCCCTCTCACAGTTACTGCTATTAAGCCAGGTTTCATCCAGTCTACCTCCAAGGTCCTTTCCAACACTTGTGTTATCCTGGGTTGTATTTCTTTCTGCTTCACATTACAATTGGCACGGTAGGCCAAAAGAATTGGAGTCGGGTTGGGTGGTTGGTGCATCAGCAGAAGCAACCAACAGATCCTAATCATGGGTTTCATCTCAAACTCACTTTACTGAATGGTGAGTGAAACATCTCCCAGCATGCTCTACTTTTTGGGATTGTACAGTTTTGAGCCATGTTGGAATACAACAACAACAACTTCCCATAAACAAATAAAACATTTGCTTGCAATGTTATTATCATAGCAGTGAGTTGGTCTTTCTTAATTTGCTTCTGGACTGGTTGGCAACAAAAAAGGGTAAGGTTTTTACCACAGTGAATAACTCTTCATTGGCTGTTTACTGAAGCTCTCTATCCCTCGATTGTGTATTTAAAAAGGATGCAAATTCATCAGGAGGACAAGGGCTCCTCGTGCCATTTTAAATGATTAAATTTAACTTGGTTAAACAAGAACCTGCACAGCCAATGTTCTTACCATAAGATTATCATACAATCCATACAATATGATCCATACAATAAAATTAAGTGCTATTAAATTTTGTCTACAGTACGAGACGTGATAAAGCTAAAAACACTATTAGGTTTTGGCTGCAAAGATGCATTTTTTAAAAAAACAAGGAGAGGATTGCTTCAGAAAATCCCAAATGAGTCCTTTATAGATGCAAGTAATCCTCAAATTAAGACCATTCCTTCAAAGTTACAGCTGCCTTGGAAAAAGTGAGCATTTTTCACACCACCGTCATAAATATGACTCAGTTGCCAAGCATCTGAATTTTGAACACACGTGACCACGGAGATGCTGCAACCAAGGGCAAGTGTGAAAATTAGATGATCATTTTTTTCAATGCTGTTGTAACTTTGAATGATCACTAAATGGACAGTTGTAAGTCAGGACAACCTGTATATGAAGAATATTGGAAAGTAGCTAGAAAAGATAATAGGGAAGCACATAGATTTTAAACCTGAATTGTTTTTATTAGGTATAATATCAGAAAAATTAGATAAGAAAAGTATGTATTTAATATTACATGTCGTAACAGCAGTGAGGATTATTTTCTCACAACATTGGAAAATGAAGGAACACCATGAGATGAACAGATAATTAAGAAGATACTAGACTGTGCAGAAATGGACAGATTGACATCGAAAATTAAACAGAAGGAAGATACAGAATTCTATCAAACATGGAATCTATTTTATCAGTGGTTGGAAAAAAAGGGTTGGAGATTAAGAATGGAATCAGTATTGTTAAGCAAATTAAATAACCAGACAACACGATGTTTATTAAGCTCTAAGAAATGTAATTGACTTAAAAAAACCTCAATAAAATGTAATTAATTAAAAAAAACCAATAAAATAAAAAAATAAAAGAATAAAATAAAATAGAAGAATATTGGAAAGTGGCCCGCTTGGCATTGGAAAAAATGCTGAATATATACATATACATATAAACCTATGTATTTAAAAGCCAAATACCACTCACTCATCACAAAATCTCCAGAACCGTAAAGCCTTGAAATTCGGCCCCTATGATCCTCTTGGCTTCTAGGTGCTCGCTAAGAAAGGATTTTTCTAAATGACCATCAGATCCTTAGTATTTCTTATACAGCAATTAACACACTCTGATGCTAAGGAGTTAGACATTCTACTCCCCCACCCTACCTGAAAAGAATTCTGTTCCATCTGTCAGTTGCCTCACATTCTGTTACCTCAGTTCAAACTGGCAGACATTCCACTTATTCACTCAAAAGTGGTCTGGGGCTCCTTACAGTACTAAATGTCAGTACCTCACCAAAATGTCTACGCAGTCCACCTATAGAACTGCTTCCAGCCTCAAGGCAGTGGGAGCGATATTCCCTTATGTATTTCATTCACCGACCACCACTGAGCCAACGGATTGTGAAATGAATTTCTCCTGCATAGCCTGATCACAAAGTTTTGTCGTGAAGCACGGGTATCCAGCTAGTATACCAGAGGTAGTATTCAGCAGGTTCTGACAAGTTCTGGAGAACTGGTATGGGGAAAGTTTTAGTAGTTCAGAGAACCAGCCAATCCCACCTCTGACTGGCCCCGCCTCCAACTATTCTCTGCCTCCTGAGTCCCAGCTGATTGGCTGGGTCTCCTTTGGTTGCCCTGCACAGGAGAACGGAGCTGGAAAGCAGGTTAGTGGGGTTGGGAGGGAAGGGGATTTTGCAGTACCCTTCCCCTGCCATGCCCACCAAGCCCCCATGCATTCTCTCAAAATGCCAGTTGTTGGGCACACAAAATAGAAAATTAGCAAACACTGATCTTGTGGGTTTATTGGCACAATTTGCTTGGCTTGAGATTGAAGCAGGCAATTAGATAGATACATCTCCCTTTTTATTCCCAACTTGCAATTTTCGTGCCATGCAAAACCAGCGTTCTCTATTCTTTCGAAGAGCCACAATTATTCCAATGATTGCAAGATGCTTTAATTTGCAATGGAAATGTATCTTGATGGAAGAAATGGGAAAGACAAAACATTTAAAATAAAAAGCAAAAAAACACCCAGAGAGGCATAACCTCTCTTGCTTTTCAGTCTGAAACTATCAATTCGGCTTCATTAAGCTGCTCACCCCTTTGGAAAGCAGGTGTGTTAATAGCATCTCCAGGCTTGGGAGCCTATCTCTAGAGTAGGTTAATCTACCACGACCTCATTATCAATAACTTCAGAAGTAGATTCAGCCAGCATTAATCTTGGTCAAATACCAGTCAAATGAGCAATCCGCATTTTCATGACCCTTCTGCTCAGGTAAATTACCAATGGTGTATTCTATCACATAGTGGGGCTTAGCTTTTCTGAATCAGCACATGGAGAGGATTGTTAAACCTTCCTGGTTTTGTTTTGATGTATTTCTCACATCTGGCTTTGTGACTTTTTTTCTGGTGTCTCTTGTTTTTCAATAAATCTGTTGCTTCGGCAGAACTTTTTTTAAAAAAAGAACTGAAAATATGAAAAAGAAAAGAAGAGAAATAACTGTTAGAAGGAGGATGTTGAGTTGAAATTGCCCTCTCTAAACAGCAATAGCACTTACATACCACTCTGTAGTGCTTTACAACACTCTGGGCACTTCACAAAGTCAGCATATTGCCCCCAAGAATCTGGGTCCCCATTTTACTGACATAAGGATGCAAGGTTGAGCCGGTCAGGATCGAACTTCTGGCAGTGGGCAGAGTTAGCCTGCAATAGTACATTCTAACCACTGCATCACCCCAGTGCAACTGTGCTACTAACTGAAGAACTTTATCAATTCACTTAACAATTGTGGCAAGAAAGGCTATAAAATGGGGCAAAATTCACTTAACAAATATCTCACTTAATAACATAACTTTTTGGGTCAATTCTGGTTGTCAAACAAGGACTATCTGTATTTGCCCATTGGCTCATTCAGACAAAACACAGAAATGAAATCATCTTGTTGTCCAACCAACTAAATAAGATGGGAGAAGATCATGTTGGACCTGAGAAAATCTTCAACGGAGTGGAAGATGGGACTTCAATTTTCTCTTCCCTCCAGCTCTTTATTTTATAAGCAACTAGCCGATAACCCGGCATTTCCTGTATTAGACAGGAAAATCCTGTCGTTGGAATCATGTTGTTGTACTGTTTCTTGCACAATGTTGCAAGTCTTCTATTCCTCCACATGAGGGAGCCCCCTTGTGGAGTACTATGAAGCTGTTACCATGGCAAGTCCACCATGCTGTACAGTAGAAACCATTTTAAGGCACACACACCCACATATTACCCTCTGGAAACAAATACTGTGGGGGGTAACTTACCCACAGTATTTGTTTCCAGAGGGTAATTCATCTGTGTACCGAGTTTGGTTGAAATTGCTCAAAGCGTTCTAGAGTTATGCTGGAACAAACACAAACACACATCTGTTTAGATAGAGATAGATAGATAGATAGATAGATAGATAGATAGATAGATAGATAGATAGATAGATAGATTTTTGATTAACTCCATTGAATTGTTTGGTGTCTTTAGCACCATCATCTCTTTTTAGTGATTGTAGTCTGCCAAGTCATCCAGTTATTCTTGTGTTGTGTCCATCACATGATAATAGGGAATATCAGAATGGCATGTTCAAAACTTCTCTATGCTGCCTTCACAACCTTGAGGCCCAAACATGGTTCTAGATTCCTGAGTGGGTAGCAGTGGCGGTATTCTACCAGTTTGGCCCAGTTCTACCAAGCCGGTAGCACCGATGAGCAGCAGAAATTTTCCAAACCGGTTCTCTCCAACTCTCTGCTGTTGGGCCCACCCGCCCACCTAGGCTTCTGCACTAACCTTTATGTTCTGCTTTTGAAGCGTAGCTGCTTTGCACGGCAAGCAGATTTTGTGGGGCAGCTGTTGAAGTGATAGGGAGACTGCAGGATTGCAGGAGGTGAGTTGGAACGCCTCTGAGCCTGTGCAAAGTGTGCGTTTAGCGCACGCACATGCAAAGTGTGTGTCTGTATGCTCAAAGCATGCTCACCAAGCCACGCACACTGAATTGGTGGTAATAATTTTTAAAACACACCACTGATGGGTAGGATTTTGTGGAGGGGAGAAACGAGACTAAACTACACCCAAACTGGTCTCTTGCTTATTTTTTAATAATACTAAAGTGGAAGATGGGAAGATGGAGACAACCTTGAGGGCCAAATATGGTTCTAGGCTCTTGAGTGGATAGGATTGTGTGGAGTAGAGAAACTAAACTACACATAAACTGGTCTTGTGATTAATTTTTAGTAGTACTATCATTCTTGGGATTCAGTTAGATTTGTGCCTCAGGTGCCATTATGTGTTTATTGTATTGGTTTGTCGATTTCTTTTGCCCTCTTGAGTTGCAACTGGCAAGATGGAAAAGCAATATCAGCCAAGGTAATAAATAAGGAATACAATTTTGTTCGGGTATTTTCCCATGTCATTGTAGTGGTGCTTTTAAAGTTGTAGCAAGGTTTCAGCAGAATCTCATCTGCCATCATCAGGCTTCTGTATAGACTCACAGATGAACACTATACAGAAGCCTGATGATGGCAGATGAGATTCTGCTGAAACGTTGCTACAACTTTAAAAGATTGGAAGTATCTAGGCAATATTTCGATGAAGTCTCATTCATCATCTTCAGGCTTGGTCTTCAGCTCTGTGCTTCTCAGAGTGATGTGAGCTTGCAGCTGCTTCTTCCTTTTAACTGCTAGTGGGGGTGTGACTTGATTGGGTGGGGGCTTGGCTGTGTTCTGATTGGGTGGGGGTGTGTTCTCATTGGTTGGGGGTTTGTCTGTGTTCTGATTGGTTGGGGGTTTGGCTGTGTTCTGATTGGCTGGAGGCATGTTCTGTTCAGGTGGGGGCTTGGTTGTGCTCTGGTTAGTCTTAGTTGCTGGGGGATTTGAGCTGGTGAGCTGTGATCTTGCTGTTTGGCTTCGAGTTCGTGGTCGTGCTGCAACTGACCCCCACCATGAAGATGCAGCACAACCACAAACTCGAAGCCAAACAGCAAGATCACAGCTTACCAGCTCAAATCCCCCAGCAACTAAGACTAACCAGATCACAACCAAGCCCCCACCTGAACAGAACACGCCTCCAGCCAATCAGAACACAGCCAAACCCCCAACCAATGACAACACACCCCCACCCAATCAGAACACAGCCAAGCCCCCACCCAATCAAGTCACACCCCCACTAGCAGTTAAAAGGAAGAAGCAGCTGCAAGCTCACATCACTCTGAGAATCACTCTGAAGACCAAGCCTGAAGATGATGAATGAGACTTCATCGAAACGTTGCCTAGATACTTCCAATCTTACGCAGGAGAAAACCCGAATAACCAAAGATCCATATATATTTATATATATATGTTTTCTTAAGTTTTTGCGGGTACTTACATGTCTGGCATTCAGCTTTGTTTGGGTATTTTCCCACGTCATAATAGTGGTGCTTTTAAAGTTGTAGCAACGTTTCAGCAGAATCTCATCTGCCATCATCAGGCTTCTGTACAGTGTTTGTCTGTGAGTCAGACTTTTACAGTGGTTTCAGATTTAAATTTGGGGCAGCCTATTGCTGTGTCAGAATGGTTTTTTCTTTCTCCTGATTGGTTGAGAGTCTTGGTCTGTGTTTATTGGTCTTGGAGTTTGCTGTGTTCTGCTACCAATATTGGTAGCAGACCCGTGCCTGAAACCACTCCTAACTCGTCGGGAAATGGGGTAGGCCTGACTTGGGGGAAACCCTAGGTCAGATACATTCTACACCCCCACCCCAAATTGCTGAAGTGAATCCTGGACCTCCTCGGCATTTACTTTTGGACACTTGAATCTTTTTACAGTCACAGAAGGAGGGAATCCCTGCAGTGGCGTTGGTGGACTCAGGGGCTACAAACAGTTTTATGGACAGGGCTTTTGCTACGCACTTTGGGATTCCACTGGTTGCTGTAGATCCACCCATTAAGGTGGAAACAGTGGATGGACGTGAGCTCAAGTCTGGGCCCATTCATTTCACCACCCAACCAGTGCACATGGTTATTGGGGATCATGAGGAAGCGATAAATTTCTACGTCACTTCGGACCTTCATCTCCCCTTGGTACTCGGGGTGTCCTGGTTGCGTTTGCATGATCCGTTGGTGGTTTGGGCGCAGAATGCCATTTCTTTTCCAAGTCTCCAATGCGTGGACCACCTGAGACATATCTGCGCTGGCCAAGACATCACCGCTCCTGCTGTCTCAATACCTTCGGAGTTATCAGATTTCTCCGATGTTTTCAGCGAACAGGAGGCAGATCAATTACCACCATATCATGCTTATGATTGTCCCATGGACCTGATACTGGATGCTCCATTGCCAAAGGGGCGGTTATACTCCATGTCAGAGCCCGAGTTGGATGCGCTCCGAGAGTTTTTAGATAAAAACTTAGCTCAGGGATTTATTCGACCCTCATTGTCCCCTCTTTCGGCTCCCGTTCTTTTTGTTAAAAAGAAGTCAGGAGAGCTCCGTTTATGCTGCGACTACCGACGGTTGAACTCCATCACAGTGAGGAATAGCTATCCTTTGCCACTCATTCCAGAATTGATGGAGTGGTTGCGGGACGCTACTATCTTCACTAAACTCGATCTGCATGCGGCCTACAACCTGGTTCAGATGCGCAAGGGGGACGAGTGGAAGACGGCATTTGGCACTCGTTATGGTCATTTCGAGTACACCGTCATGCCATTTGGTCTGACCAACGCTCCCACTGCAAGCTCTGTTATTATCTAGCATAGTAAGACTCCCTTTAGCGTAACAATAACCAGTGATTTAAGTCAAGACACATTCAACGGAAGCATTCGCAGCCTCAGATTTTCACCGAAACTGTAATGACCTGGGGCGTGGCACAAAGGCAACACAGTCAAATAAGCAAGAAGATCCCCTTTATTATCTCCAGTTTTACCCCCAATGTCCAGGTTATTTTCGGTTGGAGAAAAACTCTCCCAGGAACAGCCTTTAACTATAGAAAATCCTGAAAACAAAGCGCATAAAAATTGTAACTAAAAATCCAAACAAAGCTGCAGTAATTAACTTGACAGGGCAGGAGAAAGACTTTCAGACTTGAAAGCATGACAACATTCACACAATTGAGAAGATGCCAGGAATACAGATAAGCCACGACAATACCAGATAAATTCACAATTTGCTCCCAACAATTTGCTACGCACACCTTCCCTTTTTTAAATACTGTGTTCCCAGCTTCAGCTAATGAAAGGAAACAGGGCCTTTTCCTCCCCCGTAAGCCATACAACCCATGTTGCTCCCTTCTCTGTTCCTCCTTGCATGCCCTAGAATAAAGGAGAGATGGGCCTGGGTCTTCCTCCGAATTCCCTCTCCCTTGCTCTACCTCTTCCCTGCTCTGCCCAGCTGGACTTTGCCCTTCCCCAGTTTCTTCCACAGCCAACAGAGCCACACTCCCACTCCCTGTCAGCTGCTCGGCCTCCCCCACCAAATCAGATTCTGACAGGAGCATGACACGAACAATGAAAGTGGTGTTGTGATTCTACCACATAAGCTTCGCTTTTTGTACATGTATACAAAAGGGGGGGTGTCAGTCCACATAAATGAATAATTTGCTCAGCCGTGAAATTCATTGGGGATGCCTTTCTTATGAGAAGAAAAGTCTATGCCATATGGGAAAAGTCAAATATGGATAGTCCTTCACTTGCAACCATTCCATTGTAAGTCAAGGACTTCAACGTTACGACGGCACTGAAAAAAAGGATATCAGCATTCCAATGAGACTCCCCATTTTCATTCAGCACTCAGAAACAAGGTTCATCCAAATAAGAATTTATTTAAAAAAGTCATATTGGCACATCTGGAAAACCTGAATCTGAGAGTTCCAGGCTTTCCCTTCCCAAAAGAAAATCAAAAATCCCTCCCCTGTATCACATGGCCCAATCAAACATCATCCCAATTGGAGACATTCCTCTAGACAGTCCCCTCCAAGTGAAGGGCAACATGTCCTTGACTCTCTGAGAAAGAATGTTGTTGAGTCTAATCTTCCACCTCTCTATGAAATCCACCCTCCCAAATTCCCATTCACTAAATATGGTAGCGTTGAAGCTTCTAAATAAAATATGGCTTCCAAAGTTGACAAGGGACTTATTTCAAATTGTAAACACATCCAAGCAAACACACAAAACTCAATTAGCACCAGGTAAACATAATTGTACTACTAACTAGAGCATACAAAACATTTACTATACCAATTCTCAAATACAGCTCATCTGTCTGGAATCCACATTAAATATTGGACATTAATACAATTGAGAGAGTCCAGAAGTATTTCACGAGAAGAGTACTACACTCCTCTGCACATAGCAAGAATATCTTATGCCACCAGACATGAAATTTTAGGCTTAGACAACTTAGAATTATGCTGCCTTCAATCCAATCAAAGTGTAATGCATAAAATTATCTATTGCAATGTCCTACCTGTCAATGACTACTTCAGCTTCAACCACAACAATGCAAGAGCACACAATAGATACAAACTCAAGGTAAATCACACCAAACTCAATGGCAGGAAATACAACTTCAGCAACAGAGTGGTCAATGCCTGGAATACACTACCTGACTCTGTGGTTTCTTCCCCAAACCCCAAAAACTTTAACCTTAGACTGTTAACTGTTGACCTCCCCCCATTCCCAAGGCGTCTGTAAGGGGGTGTGCATAAGCACACCAACATGCCTACCATCCGTGTCCTAATGTTTCCTTTTTATTCGTATCCATTTAATGTATTAATAATCATGTTTATACTTATATCTGTTATCTAATACATGCTTGACAAAATGCAAAAATAAAAATAAATAAATAATAATACTCACAGTTCAAACAAAGAGACTCAATTGCTTGATTTAATCAAACCCACATCCCCACATCCCTCAAGGGTCACATGTTAGAGTCAGCATATCCTTCAAACCCACACCAAGAACCAGTTCCTCTATAAAACAATTTATCTATGCCCATTGTCTCTGTAGCTTCCCCCACAGGCAAATGTTGTGGGAGTTCAATCATCAGTCATTTCGGTGTGCAAAGATATCTGACTACATATGCAACATTTATTCCTTATATACCATTTTTACAAGCAAGGAAGAGTAATATAGATACACTGGAGAATAGAAACCACATGGGTGAAACCTCCCAACCACATTGGTACAACCTCCCAATCAATCCTGAAGACTAGTGGTGATGTTAGTAAAATGAGATCACCTCTAAGTCCGGGACTTTCCACCTTCACCAAAATATACCTCCACCAAGATAGGCCTTCCCCAAGATAAGGAATGAGATCATGCAATATCAAAAGAGGCCCCTATAGGTTTTAGACGCTGCAGCATGCTGCTAGTGCCATCTATAGGACCTCAATAGCTACTACGACATGTCTTTGCTTTAGGGAATAAATAAATCCCTTTTCCTCACAATATGTCTGGATTTCATTAGGATTAGGATGCTCTGTTTTCACTGGTAAAGGGTTACAGGAGGTGGTCGCAGCTGGAAAGAGCTCAGGAGTCAATTTTCGATGGCAGAGCACACTGGGCAGCACATAGTCCCCCTAGGGGTGGGATTCAAATTTTTTGACAACCAGTTCTGTGGGTGTGACTTAGTTGGTGGTCATGGCTTGGTAGTCATGTTATTGGCTGGGTGTGGCCAACTCAATCACTCACATCGAGGCACACATCTCCTCGCCTGGCCTCTCATGACTGTGGGGATGCTGCAACAATTGTAAGTGTGAAAAATTGTCATAAGTCACTTTTTTCAGTGCCATTGTAACTTTGAATCACTCCACACAAGCAAAGTACCAGCAAAGGAGGGGGAAAACACCCAGAGACGATCCTGAGACAGGAAGTCTAGTCCTGCCAAGAATGTAATAAGGGTTAATGGAGAGGCAGTTTCTGTAAGCAACACCAGAATGTTTCCTTCCCGCCTTCCTTACAGGATTAGGCCAGTAATTTCTTCTAACAACCGGTTCTCTGAACTGCTTAGAATGTTAACAACCGATTCTAGTGAATAGGTGCAAACTGGTAGAAATCCCAATCCTGGGTCCTCCTGACATGAGTAATGTCAAGCTGGCCATGGCCCCCCTGCCCCCCTGAGGTCAAATACAACCCTGATGCTGCCCTCAATGAAATTGAGTTTGACATCGGGATCTTGAGCCTATCTTCTAGGGTGTTAGCTATTCCTGCCAACTTAGAATCATCTGCAAATTTGGTAAGTTCCCCTCCTTATCAAATAATCAAGGAACTACAAAGGAGAAAAAACTCTCCCAGAACAGTTTTTAAAGGGAAGAAATTCCATCTGAACCCAAAGTACATATAAATTATAAATAAAAACCAACACAAACCACGCTGCAGCAATTAACGAGACAGTCCAGGATAAGGAATTGAAGACTTCAAAAGATAATGAAACACACACAGTTGGGAGGACTCTGGAACCCAGATAAGACTTGACAAACCAAAATAATGCACACTTTGCTTCCAGCAAGGTTCTGTGCGCAAACATCCTTTTTAAATCCTGTTTTCCCAGCTGCAGCTAATGAAGGGAATCAGGGCCTTTTCCTCCCCCATAACCAACATTGCTCCCTTCTCCGTTTCTCCCTGTGTGCCCTAGGATGAACACGGGGTGGCCCTGGATCTTCCTCTGAATGCCTAGCCAGACTGTGCCCTTCCCCAGTTTTTTCCACAGCCACCGGAGCCACATTCCCACTCCCTGTCAGCTGCTCAACTTCCCCCTCAGAATCAGATTCCAACAGGGGCATGACAATGTCAAGTTGACTGTGGCAAGTTGTCCCATTCCCTCTCTGGAAGGAGCTGGCTGTCCCGAAGAAGTGGCATTAGTTTGTTGTGAGACCAGCACTGTGAAGCAACAGGGTTGTGAAGGGAAAAGGTTGTAAACAACAGACACCCAGCTTTCCCTTTTATTTTAAGCAGATGAAGAGATTCATGAGGCCTCCTGTCAGGGTTCAAAGGCAGCTGAAAACCATAACAGCTCAGAGCCAGCTGTAAAGGAAATAAATAATGATGCCGTCTCTAACAAAAGTCATTATCAGCAAGACGTAAATGAGAGCACCTACTGTTGTGTGTTTGCCCTGAGCAAAGTTGGTTGCAAATGTTTATCACTGATGGCATCCGTAACAGCAGGGAAGAAAACCATCGCTGTGCTTTGGAATTTTTGTGAGCAATTGGTTTTGGATTTGAAGAGTTGCAGATATCTAGTTTGGTGTCTTGCTGTTTATATTTTATGACAGGGATCTATTGTGTCGGATGTAATGCTTTGAAGGTGATAGCTAGATAGATTATCTAGGTAGGTAGGTAGCAGAGGTGGGTTCCTACTGGTTCTGTCCACCTCTGTAGAACCAGTAGCTCTGAAAAGCAGCAGACATAGAACCGGTTCTATGTCTGCTGATGTTTTTGCCCACCCACCCACCTGGGCTCCTACCTGACCTTTATTTCCTGATTTTTCAACTTCAGCTGCTGTGTGAGGCACAGCTGCAGTTTAAAAAGCAGAAAAAAAGTGCTTTTTCAAAGGCTGCTTCTCTGCACGCAGCGTGCTGATGACGATTTACAGGTGCGCAAGCGCAGCATGCAAGGAAGCACATTGTAAATCACCGAACCTCCTAAATCATGAACTGGTAGTTAACCCTGTCAGATCCCACCCAGAGTGGGATTAAATTTTTTAACAACCAGTTCTGTGGGTGTGGCTTAGGTGGTGGGCGTGGCTTGGTAGTCATGTGACTGGATGGACATGGCTTGGTGGTCATGTTATTGGCTGGGTGTGGTCAACTCAATATCACTCACATCGAGGCACGCATCTCCTAGCCTGGCCTCTCATGATTGTGGGATGCTGCAACAGTCATAAGTGTGAAAAAATGGTCATAAGTCACTTTTTTCAGTGCCATTGTAACTTTGAATGGTCACTCCACACAAGCAACATACCAGCAAAGGAGGGGAAAAAAACTCCAGAAAAATTCCTGAGACAGGAAGTCTAGTCCTGCCAAGAATGTAATAAGGGTTAGTGGAGAGGCAATTTCTGTAAGTAACACCAGAATGTTTCCTTCCTGCCTTCCTTACAGGATTAGACCAGTAATTTCTTCTAACAACCAGTTCTCCGAACTGTATAGAATGTTAACAACCAGTTCTAGCGAATAGGTGTAAACTGGTAAAATCCGACCCCTGATCCCACCCCTGGTAGGTAGATAGGTAGATAGATGATAGATAGATAGATAGATAGATAGATAGATAGATAGATAGATAGATAGATAGATAGATATTCGAGTAGGAGATATAGAAGCATATCCAGCTATACCAATAGGCTGAAGAACAGTTTCTTCCCATGGGCTGTCAGACTTCTGAATGGAAAACAACTTCATGTTGACACAGTACGACAGACTTGTGGGGCAGCATGTTGTACAACAAGGTCACATAGTGTAATAAGATTCGGACTGGGTTAGGGATTTCTGTCCTCACTGTGAGTTGTGTTGGGGGGTGCACAAAAGGAGGCTCAGCCAATCTCATTGTGCAAATGTTGTACTCTGACAATAAAGGTAAAAATAATTGAGTAGTTCGGAGAACCGGCCAATACCACCTCTGATTAGAGATTTTGCAGTATCCTTCCCCTGCCACACCCACCAAGCCACGTCCACAGAACTGTAGTAAAAAAATTTTGAATCCCACTACTGACACAGAGACCCAAGGAAAAAAAAACCAAAGATCTCACCAACTCAAAGCAGAGAATAGAACATCCCTCATTCTTTGATTTCCATGTTGTAACTGCTAATATAGCTTTGCTCTACATCTTTAAACTATTAAAATAAAACATTTTGGGCAAAAAGCATACACGAAGGAGCAATCAGCGAAACAACAGATTTTGATTTTAAGTTTGATGGTATAATTAACTTTTGTTCTTTCGGGGTTTTTTCACAAGTGGTTGGCATGAAAACAAGTGGATGGCAATGGCTGGTTGATTATTTCCATTCGGGCAAAACAAAGAACTTCCATTGGATTGAAAGTTGCATCAAAAATGTTCTGCTGAACACAGAGACTTCACGATGTGTTATAAAATACATAAAACTTTATATAGAGTGTCAGAACAGTACAGGTCCCGTCAATAAACCAAGATTATGACCAATTCTTTTCTGACTATTTTATTAGAACATTGTCAGCCACCAAAGATCAGCTCCACATGGCAAGGCCCAATTAAACTTGAATTATGTGGGGTCCTTAGTGCTCTCTGAGCCTGATGGTTTTTTTTGCAGACGTTTCATTACCAAACTAGGTAACATCACCAGTTTTAATTAACCCTAACCCCCTAATCCTGACCCCTAATCCTAACCCAAGTTCAACTCTGAGCTGCAAATATTCCATTATATTGAAACTGATTTATTGCTAATAAATGCACTTTGCTAGTGACAGTATCTGCTTGGATATAGATTGGATAGAGTCCACAGAATTTAAGGGATGTTGGACTTGTGGCTATGTAGGGATTCTAGGTGGATCCCTCTTTTAACTCTGTCCCAGGTTCTGCCACTCCTTCTACAAACTTAATTCTACTAGTGGTTTTTTCCTCAAGGAAATGAGTCCTGGCTATGCAATCATGATGGATGTTTGGCTGGGGCAGGTGCGAATTGTAGTCTGAACATGGAGATAGGTAGGTCTCTTCTAACACAACATTGTGTGCTCTGACTAGAACTGTTCTAACCCAGCTCCCCAAACACGAGAAACCCTCTGGAATGAACTCAAATTCCTTTAATAAGAAGGGCCACCAGCCTGGCAAAAAGTTTCTCTCTCACCGCAGGCTAACATGTCCATCCAGCTGGAAGATGAATAGTTGTCTGCCACATCTATTCATCACCGCCACCTGCCTTTTATTCCCAGAGCTAGGGTGGGGCTTTGCGAGTAGCGGTGGCTCTTCCATCCCAAGGGCCGGCCCATAGATTTCCACTGCTCTCCTCTCCTCTGCCTTCTGCACATCTGTGCATCAGGCACTGGACCCAGCTGTTCCTCCTCTTCCTCATCAGCCACCTTCAGATCTGGGGGCTGTTGATTCTCCATCTGAGGGCTGATGGACGGTCCATCCCTGTCTCTCTCTCTCTCTGCCAGCTCTTCCCCCTCTTCCCCCTCGGAGATCTCAAGTTGCCTTCCTGCTGACCCTGACTCCTACACTTCCTCCTCCTCTGATTTGGCTGCAGCTGACAGGCCACAACAGGAACTGGCTCTCTAAAACTTCCATCCCCTCTTAAATAATCTCTTTAACTGGAGATTTCTGTGTGGAAAGTGTTAAGTTCTGAGCATGGGCGCTAAGAATGGAGACGAGCCGGTGAAACGGTGAACTTCAAACTCTTTATTAACATGGTGTAACAGCTCAGCTCAATGGCTGCAATGGCCCCCTTTATATAGGCAAGCTATTGAGTATTTAACCAATGAAAACCAGGGAGCGCTAGCTCCGTTAACCAATGGGAGAGGCTCGTTAATAGCCAATCAGATTCACCTGACAGACCAATCTGATGTTGCTATTAACGGCCAATCAGAAGTGCAGGGCCAGAACCCTGCACTTTACTTCAAGCTCTTAATAACCTTTATTAACACATTTATTCATTCACAACAGAAAGCATGTCCTACCATCTACAGAATTCTCCTCTTTATCTTCTGGTCATCAACAGAGGCTCATAAGGTAGATGGAAACATAGATCTAACGAGACAATCAGTCTTAGCCAGAGATATCCAACATCCGCTGTGATCATATACCATCTAATAAGTTAGATAACACACAGTTCATTAAATCAGTGTGACATTTCAGTTGTTTGCCATTCCTAAGCCATCTGGCATCAGCGGGAGTTTACAAGTCAACACACAATTAAGCAAAGAAAACAGAAGGAGCAGATTCAGAGAAAAGGCTTAAAAACACAGAAGTAAATTAAAACACCTCCTCATCCCTGAATACACCTGCAGAAATCTGGAGAGTATAACATTTATGCACAACAAATGTTTGGTGTATTTCCCCAAGGCTGTAGGACATAGGGACATCCCAAGATCTCCTAGTTCAGTTGTCTCCAACCTTTATGGCTTGGTGGCCCAGCATGTGGGGGAGAGGGGAACTAGCCCACTGCTTGTGCATGCGCTGGCACACTGCTGGTCCTAATTAAGATGCACATGCACAGGCCAGCCCACTGCTTGCGCAGCCCGGTTCCAAATGGGCCATGGCTTGGTAGTGGGCTGCAGCCCGGGGGGGGGAGGGTTGGGGATCTGTATCCTAACTGGCACAGTTGATCCATTGCAGGGATCCATAAAAATAAATGTTCATCACAACATTATCAATTTGCTTCCATCTGTTATGGTTCACCAGCAGCCAGTGCAAACCACAGCAGAGTTGGGCAGTAAGGAAGAAAGGGGACCAGTCAGGGAGTCTGGAGAGACTTGGATGAGGGTCCTGCATCCGATGCAGGGATGGGGGCCAGGACCATCTGGGAGTGGGATGCTGCTTTTGGAGACTTTGGAGACTTTGGAGACTGGCAGCAGTGAGGCAGAGGAACAATGGGAGCCTGTTCCCAGTGTGTGTATGCGCAGAGCTGCTAGAAAGTGAGAACAGCTGAAACAGAAGGGACAATTTGGGACTAAGGCTCGGAAGTGATTGCCTCTCCCATAAGGGATAAAAGTCAGACCTCAAGGACAAACTCTTTGCAGGAAGCAAAGCAGCTTAATAGATTCTGAATCCTTCTTGAAGCTCTGTGTGCTCTGGCTGGCTTTTTCTGATACTTCAGTTGGGTTCTGTTATAATCAATTTGGAGACTTCTGTTTTTGGCAGCATTCCCCAGCAACTGACAAGTGTGGGCTGATCAGGTGTGGGGAACTGTTTATAATTAATTCTGGCTGGAAATGAAAGTAATTCCCAGTGTTGCATTAAAATAGGTTTTGCTTTTCAAACAAGTTTGTGTTTAAGTATGTTGGATGAAACCTGGTTCAGAATACCATCCATAAGGAATTCCATTCAGTACAATATTCCGTGCCTGCCATACCTTTGCCGATAGAATTTACAGGCAGTCCTCGACTTGCAAAGATTCGTTTAGCAACTGTTCAAAGACTAAATGCCATGGAAAAAAAGGGACATATGGCTGGTTCTCAGACTTATGATCATAACAGCATTGTCATAGACATGTGACCCACATTCAGGCGCTTGTATTTTGATCGTTGCAGCATCCCCTGGTGCTGGGATTGTCGTTAGCAACTTCCCTAGGGAACTTCTGACTAGCAGGGTCAATGGGGGGAACCAGATGCTAACGTCCAGCTCAAGAATCCAAATAGAACTGCAGGTTCATTCTGTTCCTGAAAATCGTACTGTTTATTGAATGGTAATGTGGAAGCAAGGCCAACCGTTCCCAAACACCAGTTCATAGAATTAAATGATCATTTTCTGAGGCTGCTAAAAGAGAGTCACCTGAGTGAGAAATCGCTGGTTACTTTTTACTGTTCCCCATTGAGAGCATTTTGGCATACTGTGTAATGGTGTAGTATGCTGGATGCTCTGTAGTAGATAAGAAGATCCTCCAGAGAGTAGCACAAAAAAATCATCAGTTGCTCTCTTTCTTTTTTGGAAGACATTGTGAAGACCAGACTCCTCTCTGGAGGCACTAAAAATCTCCACAGGCGGTTCTCATCCTAGTCATTCATATTTTGAACTTTTACCATCAGGGAGAAGCTATAGGTGTGTTAAAATGAGGACTAATAGACTGAAAAACAGTTTCTTTTCCAAGGCAATAATTGTCTTGAATCAAACAGTACATTTGTGATTTAGTCCCATGTATAAAGTGGCATTTTTAAACTATCTAACTTAATATATGTTTTAAATAGGTTTTAGACTAAGTTTGTAATTATTATTATTATTATTATTATTACTTGAATTATTTTAATTTTTAAATACTCTGTAGTGTGATTGTGATGTGGTGCTTGGGACACTGTGCTGGAGTAGCTTTCAAATTTTATTATATTTCAAATGCAATGACAATAAAGGCATTCTATCTTCTATTTACCCAGCCAAATCCCCAACTTCTCAAGTAATCCATGTAAACAAGTCCACTTTGTTATGGGAACCATCTGCTTCAACTCCACACATCTTATGATGTCCTTGAAAAGGTTTCAGGCTCTCACAGTCTTCAGCTGTTGTGGTTCGCCGGCAGCAGGTGAGGACAGTTGAGGTCTCAGAGAGGGAGGACTCAGATGAGGGGCTTCTGTGTGATGCAGGGATGGGCCAGGACCATCAGGGAGTGGAGTGCTGCCTTCAGAGATTGTGGAGGCTGGCAGCAATGATGAAGAGGCCCCCGAGGAGCCTGTGCCCAGTGCGCATACATGCAGGGCTGCTCAAAGGAAAGAGCAGCTGTAACAGCATGGGCAACTTGGGAGTAAGGCTGCAAGGTAATGGCTCCTCCCTTAAGAGATAAAAGCCAGCTGAGAAACTGCAGTTCTTTGCAGAAGGCAAAGAAGTTTCATACTTGAGCCTGGTGGATGTTAGAATATCTGAGTTGGTGTTTGGAGACTCTTTGATTTATTATTTAGAAACTTTATCTGTTGTTCTTGGCAGCTTTGCAAAAACTTGGCAAGGCTCTTTTTTCGTTGGAGCTAATTAGTTGGAAGCAGCCTTTTTTTATCTGTGCAGAAACAGGATTCGTGAATGAAACAGTAAAAGGTTGTGCAGTAAGAGGTTGTCTTGTGTTTACTCTCTTGGAACCAGGTCTTGGTCAGAACATCAGTTGAATTGTAGAGGCTTTCTTTCACCAAATGACCCATTCTAAAGAAAAACCTCCCCCTCCCCTCTCTCATGGCAAGTAGAAATGAAGAGACACGTAGCTGCCAAAGTTTCACTCTTGACACCCGGTTTGCATGACAACCATATGATTCAGTTAAGTGCAATGCTTTGCTTCACCACCGTGGTAAAAAAAAAAAAAGAAGTCATAAAATGGAGTGTGACTCACTTAACAATTACCTTACTTGCCAATGGAAATGGTAGGGCCCATTGTGGTCGTATGTTGAATTTGGGACAGTTTGAATTGTGTAAATTCTTAAGAAAGCTGTCCTGAATCATATAACTAACAGCAGTGAGCATACACAATACTCCTCCCTTCTCCTATGATCCCCATAACAACAACCCATTGAGGTGAGTTGGGTTGAGAGAGAGAAAGTCACCCAATCAGATTTCGTGCCTAAGGTGGGACAAGAATTCACAATCTCCTGGTCACTTCTGACCCAAAGTCACCCAACTGGGTTGCATACCTGAGGTTAGACTTAGAACTCACAATCTCCCAGTAATTGACTCAAAGTCACCCAACTGGCTTTCATGCCTAAGGTAGGACTAGAACTCACAATCTCCTGGTGACTGACCTAATGTCACCCAACTGGGTTTCATGCCTAAGGGAGGACTAGAACTCACAATCTCCTGGTGACTGACCTAAAGTCACCCAACTGGGTTTCATGCCTAAGGTAGGACTAGAACTCACAGTCTCCTGGTGACTGACCTAAAGTCACCCAACTGGGTTTCATGCCTAAGGGAGGACTAGAACTCACAGTCTCCTAGTAACTGACTCAAAGTCACCCAACCGGCTTTCATGCCTAAGGTGGGACTAGAATTCACAGTCTCCTAGTGACTTACCTAAAGTCACCCAGCTGGCTTTCATGCCTAAGGTAGGACTGGAACTCACAATCTCCTAGTAATTGACTCAAAGTCACCCAACTGGCTTTCATGCCTAAGGTGGGACTAGAACTCACAGTCACCTGGCTTCAAGCCTGATGCCTTAACGCCACACCAAACTATTTCCCTGTGGTCCTGTAAATCTTACCAATGTTGGTCTCTTACCACAGTGACAGCCAAATTTGTCCCATCCCTTAAAACTAGTAGATAGATCTTGTAACTAACATCCTGTTAGTTCTTAGCCTGCCACTTAACATAAAAAAGATGACAAAAATCAGTGGCAAGCTATATTGTTTATTGGGTGCATAACACAGAATTTGCATTTTGCATCTTCAGAACTTCCCTTCCAAGTACTGAATATCATCATTTGCTAATTCTCTCCAGATGGAATAGAATAGGATTCTTTATTGGCATTTGTCTTTGGTGCATAATCTCTCCATGTACATAAAAACTATTCGTGATAAATCATGATGATAGTCATCATAAAATTCATCATAAATCATAAGATACAATACTTGATGATCATCATAGGATACTAAATAAGCAATCAATGTAAATCATACTAGGAAACTAAATAAAACAATATATATCACAAAGATACAAGCAAGAAAGTTATAGTTATATGTAGAAAAGGAGACAGGTAATAGGAAAGACGAGAAGAATAATAGTAATACAGCAGTGGTGGGATTCAAAAAAATTTACTACTGGTCCTTTGGGTGTGCTTGGTGGATGTGGCATGGCTTGGTGGGTGGGGCAGTGGAAGTATACTGCAAAATCTCCATTCCCTTCCCACTCCCGGGGGAAGGATACTACAAAATCTCCATTCCCTCCCCACCGCACTAACCTGCTCTCCAGGTCCGTTCTCCTGTGCAGGGCAACAAAAAAAGACCCAGCCAATCAGCTGGGACTCAGAAGGCAGAGAATGGATGGGGGGCAGGGCCAGTCAGAGGTGGGATTAGCCGGTTCTCCAAACTACTCAACATTTCCGCTACCGGTTCTCCAGAGCTGGTCAGAACCTGCTGAATATTACCTCTGGTATACCTCTGTAATACAGCCTTACTAAATAGCTTGACGGTGTTGCGGGAATTAGTTGTTTAGCAGAGTGGGGATAAAAACTGTGCTTGTGTGGAGCAGTGACAGTAACAGATGGAGAAGTTGAGGAAGGGGAGCAAGTTAAATAATGGCCTAGCCAACAGTGTCACCCAGTCACCTGTCTGCTTATGTTCTTTTTGAAAACAGGCTTATCTAATGAGTGGAGATGCCCTGTGGAGTTATTGCTTTGTGAGCAGAGACTGAGCAACGGCTGAGTTCCAATGATTTGGATCTCTCATAACAACTCCCCCTGTGCACGTGAGGCATATGGCTGTAATATTACACAGGCAATTCAGTAGCCAGCAGTAGATTTCCACTAGTGTCTTCCTGCAGGCAATGTCTCATTACCTGCGGAGAAAAGGTTGGCCCAGTTCCTTCTGCTAAGAAGTATTCTCCATCTGCTTGGCCTTTATGACTGACAATAAGGCAGCCTTGTTTATTCTGTCCTGCTGAACTCATGGGAATTACAGACCAGAAATTCTAGCTGGAGTCATGGAAACAGTAGCAAGCATGCACAGTTGTTCCATCTTGGGGAAACATCGTTGGCATTGTCACCATCTATCACGGAGCTATTTAGCATTCTTATATGGTGGTTTTCCTCCATTGTATTTTTTCCCCCTGGATCGAATTAGCTGCCTCTTGCCACCGAGCAGAAACACATTTCTAAATGCAAGAAGCACATTCCCTGTGCACTCATGATGTGGCTCCTGAAAGGTATTTTGGACCACAGATGCAGAATATGGCGGCGCGCACGGACGCAGCGGCTTATGGCTCTCCTGTTCGGTGCTCTTTTTTGTTGCTTGTATGCGTCTTTTCTGTTTATCTGTGGACTATTGGCTCTACGATCCAATTATACTCACGACTAGACATCATAGGCATAGGAAACCGACACCAGACGTCTGTTTCGAGTGCTTTTCATCGTTTACATAACATCCCTGACGAGATAGCGAGACCAGCGGGCTCTCCGTGGATTGTTGTCGGGACTAGGAGGCGGCGCAGACGGAGGAGGGAGAGGAAGCAGAGGCGAGGCTGTAGGTCTGGTGTTATGCTAAGGCTGAGGAAACATCCATACAAGCCACCTCTTCCGAGTCTGTATCTTGCCAACGCCAGATCCCTGGTACATAAAACGGACTATCTGAACCTACAACTCGCTGGTAATCGCTATGTTCGAGACTGCTGCGTTATGGTAATTACCGAAACTTGGTTACATCCCGGGATTCCTGACGCTAGCATGCAGCTTGCAGGTCGTACTTTTTTACGCTGGGATAGAACGAGGGACTCTGGTAAGAGTAGAGGGGGGGGGCTCTGTATTTACGTACATGAGAACTGGTGTAATAACGGGACAATTATAGATAATCACTGTTCCCCTGATCTCGAGTACATGTCTGTAAGATGTCGGCCTTTTTTTCTACCGAGAGAGCTAACTGTTGTGATTGTTACGGCGGTGTATATTCCACCTGGCGCAAACACGGATAAGGCACTCTCTCTCCTGCTGAACACCATAAACGAACAGCAACGGGTTCATCCCGATGGTGTTCACGTCATTGCAGGAGATTTTAATCAGGCCAATCTGAAAACTGTACTCCCGAAATTCTACCAGCATGTTAAGTGTGCCATGAGGGGAGGAAATACTCTGGATCATGTTTATACCAACATCAAACATGCATACAGAGCCATACCCCTCCCCCATCTTGGGCTTTCAGATCATCTCTCCCTCCTGTTACCCCCAGCCTATACCCCCCTTAGACGCAGGGGCAGGCCTATCACAAAGACTATTACGACCTGGCCTGAGGATGCACTCAGCAGACTACAAGACTGCTTTGAGCAGACAGACTGGAATACGTTTCAACATCAGGAGCTGGAAACGTACACGAGTACGGTGCTGGACTATATCAAGTTCTGTATCGGAAATGTGACTGTAGATAAAAACATCCGGGTTTTCCCAAACCAGAAACCCTGGATGACCACTCAAGTCCGCAGACTCCTTAAAGCCCGGGACGTAGCCTTCAGGTCAGGTGATAGAGTCCTGTATACAATCGCTCGTGCCGACCTGAGGAAGGGGATCATAAAAGCCAAGATAGATCACAGGAGGAGCATAGAGCTCCATCTGTCCAGCCATAACACACGGGAGGTGTGGAAGGGCATACATGACATTACTAATTTCAGGGGCTGTCATGCGACAATAGAACATCCGAGTGCAGCGCTAGCAGAGGAGCTGAACAACTTCTTTGCTCGCTTTGAAGTCCCTCAACATCATAAAGCTGTACCAGCCCTACTCCCACCTTCAACCATATCCAGCTCCACTACTCCACCCAGTACACTTTCTGTGACGGAGGATGACGTCAGACGGGTGCTCCGTGCGGTGAATCCCAGGAAGGCAGCCGGTCCAGACGGAGTTCCTGGCAAGGTGCTCAAGGCATGTGCTCCCCAGCTCGCCTCCATCTTCAAAGACATCTTTAACCTCTCCTTGGCCCAGGCAGTTATACCATCTTGTCTGAAATCTGCTATAATCATCCCTGTGCCGAAGAAATCCCCCATCTCCAGCCTCAATGACTATCGTCCAGTGGCGCTTACTCCTGTAGTCATGAAGTGCTTTGAGAGGCTGGTGCTCCGGCACATCATCAATCATCAATCCGAATTTGTGGGGACTTCCGGGCCACCTTGAACCACGCCCTGCAGCAGAACGCATATCCAGTCCCGGTGGTGCAGCACCTCCTCCATTCCCTGGGGAGCGGGAAAGTTTTTGCTAAATTGGATTTAGCTCAAGCATTTCAACAATTACCAGTGGATGAAAAAAAGGCACAGGCCCAAACTATTGTGATGCACCGCGGTGCCTTTAAATGTACCTGGCTGCAATTTGGAGTTAGTGTAGCCCCAGGGATCTTCCAGAGTCTTATGGAAAGGTTATTGCAAGGAATTAAGGGCGTGGTCCCTTATTTTGACGATGTTTTAATAGCAGCCCCTACAAAAAAGGTTTTACAAGACCGGTTAAAATTAGTCCTAAAAAAATTCCAAGAAGCCGGTCTTAGGGTTAAAAAAAACAAATGTAAATTATGTATTGACAGTGCTGAGTTTCTGGGGTACCTGATTGATAGCTAGGGCATTCACCCTACCGAGAGTAAGCTAAAGGCAATCAAAAACGCTCCCAGGCCACGGAACAAGGCCGATCTCCAGGCGTTCCTAGGCCTCATCAATTTCTATAATGTATTTTTACCGCACAAAGCAACCATCGCTGAACCGTTACACCGATTGTTAGATAAAAAAGCAATGTGGTTATGGGGTCACCGAGAAGAACAGGTGTTCCAAAATGTTAAAAAACTGCTCACATCTGACTCTGTACTCATGCAGTATAATGAGACCTTGCCATTAGTTATAATCTGCGATGCATCGCCTTTTGGGATGGGCGCCATTTTGAACCACGTGATGCCTAATGGGAACGAAGGCCCTGTTGCATATTTTTCAAAGACTCTTTCGAAAACAGAGCGGAACTATGGACAAATTGATAAAGAAGCCCTCGCAATCGTCTCAGATGTGAAAAGTTTTCACGAATACGTGTATGGGAGGGTTTTTACCATTGTGACTGACCACAAACCATTGCTAGGGATAATAGCCAGGGATAAGCCGACTCCCTACATATTATCCCCTAGGATGACCCGATGGTCAGAATTCTTAGCTGCTTATAATTATCGGTTGCAATATCGGCCGGGGAAGGCCATTCCCCACACCGACGCATTGAGCCGAGCACCGCTTCCAGAGACTCTCGACGATCCAGCACCAACGGTAACCATGTTGCAAATCGAGGCACTCAACTCGCCACCACTGACTGCTCGAGACATCGCGAGAGAAACCAAGCGCGACCACACCCTAGCACGAATCCTGGGTTGGGTAGAACACGGATGGCCATTGGACCAAGTATCAGATGACTTCACACCGTTTAAGTCTAGGCAGACTGAACTTTTCTCCCAGAAGGGCTGTATCATCTGGGGCGATAGAGTCGTTATCCCAGAGCGGCTCCGTAAAACGTTGCTGAGAACGTTGCACGAGGGCCACCCTGGCATCGTGTGAATGAAAGCATGGTGGCCGGGCATTGACAAGCAAATCGAATAGTGGGTTAAAGCTTGCCCCTGGTGCCAAGAAGTCAGCAACGCCCCACCAAAAGCCATGCCTACTGAATGGGAGACACCTCGCGGACCCTGGTCCCGAATTCACCTGGATTTCGCGGGACCAACCAAGGGCTACACCTTTCTGTTTACAGTCGATGACTACTCAAATGGGCTCGAAATTCATTGTATGACGACTACGACCTCCGAGGCAGTCATCAAGGTTCTCAAAAGACTCTTTGCAACCCACGGACTCCCAGACATCCTGGTGTCTGATAACGGGCCACAGTTTACTGCACTGGTGTTCGAGCAGTATCTCGCTGATCGTGGCATCTGCCATGCGCTCACCTCGCCTGCGCATCCTGCAACCAATGGCCGAGCAGAACGCATGGTCCAATTTGTGAAGAGAACCTTGCAAAAAGTAGACTACGACAACATTGACGACAAGGTCAATCAAATCCTCTTCTTGCAACACATCACCCCACATAGCGTCACTGGCAAAACTCCTGCTGAACTGCTTATGGGACGAAGGCTCCACTCCCACCTCGACCGGTTGCACCCTGCTTATGAACCGGAGAAACCACTAGGATCCAGCGGCTGCTGTCGCACCTTCCAGGTAGGAGACCTCGTGTATGCAAAGAACTTATCGGGCGACCCGTTGTGGGTGGAAGCGACAGTAGTACGTGTAACCGGCCCCAGATCCTACCTTGTGCAATGCCTTGACAATAAATTTTGGAAATGGCATATCGACCAATTACGGTCACGACTTGCAGCAGCCAGTCCGCAACTCCCCTATGACCAAACTGAGGGGGGGGGGAGGTATGGAAGATATGGAAATCCTAGAGATCCCGCTCGAAGGAAACGATGATTTAAATGTAACTCAAGAAGCGGAGCTGGAGGGAGAAACGTTTGCGCCTCAGGGAATTGCGGAAAATGTGGGCAATGACTTGGAAGTGAACTCTGAATCAGAGGCAGCCCCACCACCGAGCGACGACCTACCTCAGCTGGATTGCAACCAGCCAATACAAAGGAAATCCAAAAGACTGAAAAAACAACCGTCCTATTTAAGGGACTATGACTTGGACTAAGGAACCAGGGGGAAGGGGTGTTGTGTATGTATATAAGTAATAAAGTGTGAGCTTGGAGTAAGTGCAGGGTTCTGGCCCTGCACTTCTGATTGGCTGTTAAGCGGCCGTACCGGATTGGCCCATTCCGGGGAATCCGATTGGCCCTTAACAGAGAGTTCCTATTGGTCATAAAAGCTAGCGTTCCTAGCCTGTTATTGGTTAAAACGTTACAAGGGTTGCCTATATAAGGCGGGGTTTACTGTTGTTTGATTGAGAAGTCACTATGTAAATAAAGAGCTGAAGTTCACCGTTCAGAGGCTTGTCTCCATTCCTCCTCACCCATTCTCAAACTTAACAAAACCAAAATTAGTGGCAGGGGGAAAAACAACAGACACAGGAAGAATCAAACTCCATTTGTCAGCTGAGTTGTGCTAAATAACTGACTTCATGGAGCGTCTGTCATAAATCTTGCAGAAGGCCTAGCAAATGGACTCAAATTGTCCCCTAAACTATGGAAAGACATGTTTGTTTGTTTTCTTCCTCTCAGAGAAAGGGAACATTTTGGTACAATTTCTCAAGCCTCTGGCATGTTTCATCTTTCTTCTCTCTTTGGTGTTTTTCTTTTCTGCTGAAGGAAGGAAGGAAATAAGGTAGGTAAATTAAAGGGAAGGAAGAAAAGAAGGAAGGAAACAAGGAAACAAGAGAGGGAGAGAGGGAAGGAGGGAGGGAGAGATGTTAGAAGGAAAGGACCAAGGGGGGGAGGAAGATTGGAAGGAAGGAAGGAAGGAAGGAAGGAAGGAAGGAAGGAAGGAAGGAAGGAAGGAAGGAAGGAAGGCGAAAGGGACAGGAAGGAAGGAACAAAAGAGGAAGGAGGGAGGAAGGAAGGAAGGAAAGAAATAAGGTAGGTAAATTAAAGGGAAGAAGAGAGGAAGGAAGGAAACAAGAAAGGAAAAGGAAGGAAACAAGAGAGGGAGGGAAGGAGGGAGGGAGAGAGGTTAGAAGGAAAGGACAGAGAGAGGGAGGAAGATTGGAAGGAAGGAAGGAAGGAAGGAAGGAAGGAAGGAAGGAAGGAAGGAAGGAAGGAAGGAAGGAAGGAAGGAAGGCGAAAGGGACAGGAAGGAAGGAACAAAAGAGGAAAGAGGGAGGAAGGAAGGAAGAAAAGAAATAAGGTAGGTAAATTAAAGGGAAGAAGACAGGAAGGAAGGAAACAAGAAAGGAAAAGGAAGGAAACAAGAGAGGCAGGGAAGGAGGGAGGGAGAGAGGTTAGAAGGAAAGGACAGAGGGAGGGAGGAAGATTGGAAGGAAGGAAGGAAGGAAGGAAGGAAGGAAGGAAGGAAGGAAGGAAGGAAGGAAGGAAAGAAGGAAGGAAGGAAGGAAGGAAGGAAGGAGAAAGGGACAGGAAGGAAGGAAGGAACAAAAAAGGAAGGAAGGAAGGAAGGAAGGAAGGAAGGAAGGAAGGAAGGAAGGAAGGAAGGAAGGAAGGAAGGAAGGAAGGAAGGAAGGAAAGAAAGAAATAAGGTAGGTAAATTAAAGGGAAGAAGAGAGGAAGGAAGGAAAC
This sequence comes from Hydrophis major, assembly GCA_033807585.1. Lineage (NCBI taxonomy): Eukaryota > Metazoa > Chordata > Lepidosauria > Squamata > Elapidae > Hydrophis > Hydrophis major. Next base: position 9,271,098 of record CM066333.1, on the reverse strand, counting down.
AAGAAAGGAAAAGGAAGGAAGGAAGGAAGGTAAGTTGGGAGTGACTGAGTGTGAGTGAGTGAATAAGTTTCATTGAATAAGAGATTGCTGGAAATAAGGAATATAGACTTGAATGAGAAATTGGGAAAAAACATTTCAGCAAAAGGACAGGAAATCTCTTTCATAAGAAAAGTGCACATATAAGGCACTAGGAACTGAGTTCTCAGCTTGATGGACAGATGAAGCATTTTAGGAAGAAAAAGCTGCATTCCCAAAACAGCTGGTGCTGAATCCAACATTTCTTGGGCACCCGATTAAATGCAATATAATTTCATCTAATTTAAACGTAATGAAAGGGAAAGTACTTTATTTAGCTACCGTTAATGTGACTAGCTCCTTTGTATTTCAATGGCTTTCTATTGCTACCAAATTAAACCTTAAAATCTGTGTTTAAGAAATTAGCACTTGCACCATTCTGATGAGGGCTGCAACCAGTTGTTTAGCTGTTGTAATGTTGCACGCCTGTCCAAATGAATGGAGCTTCTCTTACAATGGTATATAATTTACAGGTAATCCACAACTTACAATAGTTCATTTAGTGACTGTTTGTGATGACCGGGGGCGTGGCACAAAGGCAACACAGTCAGATAATCAGCAGGAGTGCTTTATTATCTCCAACTTTGCTTCCAATATCCTGGTTACCTTCTGGCTGGAGAAAAAGTCTCCCAGGAACAGCCTTTGGCTGCAGAGAATAAAGTCCAAAATGTGGTCAACAAAAACTGTAACTATAAGTCCAATCAAGGCAAAATGAGGTAATTAGTTTGCCAGGACAGGAGCAAGAATTCCAGACGTGAAGGCACGGCAATAACTCAACACAGTTGGGAAGACGGCAGGAACACAGATAAGCAAAGTCAATGCAAGATAAACTCACGTTTGTTCCCAACAGCTACTGCATTCAGTATGCATCTCTTTTCAACTCTCATTCCTGGTTGTGGCTAATGAAAGGAATCAGGGCCCTTTCTTCCCCCCGTAAGCCACACAACCCACATTGCTCCTTTCTCCATTCCTCCCTGCGTGCCCTGGGATGAAGAGGGGGTGGGCCTGGGTCTTCCTCTGAACTACCTCTCCCTTGTTCTACCTCTTCCCTGCTCTGCCCAACTGGACTGTGCCCTTCCCCAGTTTCCTCTACAGCCAACGGAGCCACATTCCCACTCCCTATCAGCTGTTCGTCTTCCTCCTCAGATTCAGACTCCGACAGGGGCATGACATCATTTGAAGTTACCCACTTATAATTGTTGCAGCATCCCCATGGCCATATGATTTCTGTTCGGATGGTTGACAACTGACTCAGATTTACGATGGTTGCAGTGTCCCAGGGGGTCATGTGATTTCCCCTTTTGTGACCTTCTGACAAGCAAAATCTGTGGGGGAAACAGATTCAGTTAAAAGCTGCGTTACTAACTTAACAACTGCAGTGATTCAGTTGACAAATGTGGCAAGAAAAATCATAACATGGGGCAAAACTCACTTCACAAATACGTCCCACTTCACAACGTTAACGTTGAGCTCGATTGTGGTTGTAAATTGAGGATTACCTGTATTTTATCCTTTTGATGAAAGCAGTGGGTTGCACAGGTGTGTTGAGGAAGTCGAAGATGTTCTGCTACCGCCTCAAAAATGCAGAGAACATTTGGATCAAAATCTGAAATTGCTCCCAAATCTGTATTTTTTTTCCAAATCAAATCTGTATTTTTCTTCAGATTTCAATTTCTTCAGAATATGAGCACTAGAGACAGGAATTGAATTTGGTCTTACAGTTTGGACTTTACCAAGCTCTTCCTACATCCGATATTATTAGATATAAGACATCAATAATTTTTGTCAATATATTAGCACACAAATACACAGACAGACAGACAGACAGACAAATAAATAATGAAAGAAAGAAGATGGATAGATAGATAGATAGATAGATAGATAGATAGATAGATAGATAGATAGATAGATAGATGAAAGAAACAGAGATAGAGATAGATAATAGATAATAGATAGATAGATAGATAGATAGATAGATAGATAGATAGATAGATAGATAGATAAAAGAGAGAGAGAGAGAGAGAGATGATAGATGATAAATAGATAGATGAAAGAAACAGAGATAGAGATAGATAATAGATAGATAGATAGATAGATAGATAGAGCCTTAGAAAGATTTATTTGATAACAAAGCACAATCATAAAAAGTTTGTACATTGCTGATGCATATAAACCCCATTTTTACCTTTATATTTTTTAAAGAAATAATACTTTACTTGGAAACTATTCAAATTTAGTAGGAGGTATGAGCTGGGAATATAATAAAGCATTTTCCTTAAGAGTTATTTTTAATCCCCTTCCATCTTGCAAGAGAAAAACAAGCTAAAATGTATAAATCTAGTTGGTGAAAGGCAGGTGAAAAATAATTCTATTAGATAGTCAAAGAAGAGAAATAGAATTGCTTTGATCTTTAAATGGGCACAGCAAGAGCCTTTTAGAAAGGGTTTTACATTAATAGAAAGAAATATGTTCCTGCTAAAGGCTAAACTTCATGTGCTGTGATCCATACCATTGACCTAGGGTGAAAAATTAATTTTCTCACATAAAGCTTAAGGAAGGCTGGCCAAAGATAGACTGCAACCAGAACAATGCAGAGAGAGAAAAATATGGATTCTTAGCCAACTAAGATTTCACCATATACTTTTTGGAACAATAGGTAAAATACATACCCAAGAAATGAATATATCCAAACAAAATTTGTATGAAATTGATGAAGATTACAGACAAACCTCTATTGGATAGATCACTTGGAAAAAGCTTATTTCAAGAGCCACACTTACAAAATTGCATTTTTAAAATAAAAAGTATTTTCTATACTCTTCTATCCATGCAGTGGTCCTCGTTTAGCGACTGCCTTGTTTAGCAACTGTTCACACTTAACAACAGTGATCAAGAAGTCCCTAGGGAACAATCTTTACATTTGCAAACTTTGCAAGTGCATAAATGAAAGGGAGCTGAAGTACAATGGTGAGCACCCTTCTGGTTTCACTTGGCAACTGCTTCACTTAATGACCACAATGCCAGTCCCAAATGTGGCCACTAAACAAGGAGTATTTGTTTTGCTCAAACAAAAATTCAGTAATCCTTGACTCACAACAGTTCATTTAGTGACCGTTCAAAGTTACAACGGCACTGAATAAAGTGACTTATGACCGTTTTCCACACTTATGATCATTGCAGCATCCCCTCGGTCAAGCCATGCCCTTGGTAGAGTCCAACTCTGAGGGAGAGGAGGAACAACCGACAGAGAATGGAGGCGTGGCTCCAGAAGTTGTGGAGGAGGCTGGGGAAGGGCAGTCAGAGGAAGAACCAGCGGAAGATCCCCTCTGCATCTTAAGAAACACAGGGAGGAACGGAGAAGGAAACAACTTGGCTTATGAGAGAGGAAGCGGCCATGATCCCCCTCATTGGTGGCAGCCGGGGAGAATAGTATATAAGAGAGACAGTTAAAACACAGCGTTGCCAGAATCAAAGCATGTTTTATTTTGAGCTGAAATTATCTTGGTTGGCGACCTTCCAACGGACTGTGCCTTGTTATCTCCTTGAATTTGGTAATTACTTATCCTGGTCCATTGTGGAAATTCCTTCATTGTAGTTTGTTTTGGTTTTTTATTTCACCTCTATCTACTCATTAAGTTCGGACTGCATTGCTTTCTTTTGAAGACTATTTTTGAATAAGTTTTATCTCCAACTGAGAATTATTGAACCATGGGGCCAAGTTGGAGGCATTAAGGGACATTTATTTACGTTTTGGATTTTGTTATGTTTGTGTTACACTCTGGGTTATCACAGGTCATGTGACCAAAATTCATTGGCAACTGACTGATAGTTATGACTATTGCTGTGTCCCAGAGTCATGTGATCCCTTCTGACAAACAAAGTCAACGGGGGAAGCCAGATTCACTTAACAACTGTGTTCCTAACTTAACAACTGCAGTGGTTTACCTCACAACTGTGGCAAGAAAGGTTGTAAAATGGGCCAGTTAACAAATGTCTCAGTTAGCAACAGTAAATTTAGACTCCCTTGTGGTCATAAATTGAGGACTACCTGTATTTTAGTTCAGCTTTAGACTCTAGGCAGCTTACAGCATAATGCAAGACCAATAATTAAGATCAGAATCATCCATTAAAATGTTTAACTCCCTTTCTAATTATTCTATTAGAAACTCCCTTTCTAATATATTAAAGTTGATGTTTTTCAATTTTGCAGTCCCTTTGAAGTTTTCATCCCTTCTGCAGAGAGCAGCAAAACAATTTCAAAAAGTGGTTTTTATGTTTTTCCTTATTCTTTCCTTATTATGAACACAGCTGTTAAGATCTGAACCATCGATTAAAAATTGGATGATGGCCATCTGTTTCCTCATGAGCTTTCTTAAAATGTCTTTCTGGCTCCCCTTGAGATATTTTTATTTTATTTTATTTTATGCAGACATGAACTTCCAATTTTGCTTTGACTTTCAATTACTTTAGCTTTGTTGAGCTAATATTGCACACCCTTCTTAAAACTATAGAGACGAATAGCAGATTTTAGAAGTAGCCCTCCCATTCTACCATCTCTTACAATATTAGTGTGATGACCCAAAGGGGCATGGCATACAGTCAGATAATCAGTATACAGTCAGATAATCAGTAGGAGTCCCTTTATTCGCTTCAACTTTGCCCCCAATGTCCTGGTTACCTTCTGTGCTGGAGAAAAAGTCTCTCAGGAACAGCCTTTAGCTGCAGAGAATCAAGTTCAAAACATGGTCAACAAAAACTATATAAGTCCAATCAAGGCAAAATGAGGTAATTAGTTTGGCAGGGCAGGAGCAATAATTCCAGATGTGAAGGCATGGCAATAACTCAACACAGTTGGGAAGACGCCAGATAACTAAACACAAGATAAATTCTCATTTGCTCCCAGAAGCTGCTGCACTCAGCATGCATCTCTTTTAAACTCTTATTCCGAGGTGTGGCTAATGAAGGGAATCAGGGCCCTTTCCTCCCCGTAAGCCACGCAACCCACGTTGCTCTCTTCTCCATTCCTCCCTGTGTGCCCTTGGATGAAGACGGGGTGGGCCTGGGTCTTCCTCTGAACTCTCTCTCCCTTGTTCTATCTCTTCTCTGCTCTGCCCAGTTGGACTTTGCCCTTCCCCAGTTTCCTCTATAGACAACGGAGCCACACTCCAGCTCCCTGTCAGCTATTTGTCTTCCTCCTCAGATTCAGACTGACAGAAGCATGACAATTAGGCAATGCAGTATCAACAGGAGAGCCTTTCAAGTTTCTACATTCTGGGACTTGGAATTTCTAGGTTCTTCAAGGATTTGAAATGGACACCTAACATTAGAACCATCAGTAGAGACCTTCAAATTTCTAGGTTCTGGAACTTCCAAGTTTCTAGGTTCTTCAAGGATTTGAAATGGACACTTAAACATTGGAACCATCATTAAAAAGGTGCATCAAAGGACGTTCTTCCTGCATAAGCTCAGATTGCTCAAGGAACTTGTGATACTATAATTCTATAGAGCAGGGGTCTCCAACCTTGGCTCCTGGAAGCCTGGCGGACTTCAACTCCCAGAGTTCCACAGCCAGCAAAGCTGGCTGTGGAATTCTGGGAGTTGAAGTCCGCCAGGCTTCCAGGAGCCAAGGTTGGAGACCCCTGCTATAGAGGAATTGTTGAGTGAGTCCGTAGAGATTCTTAGTCATCCACGTCCTGGTTATCACAATGGTGCTTTTTCAGGAGGCAACTGAATTTACTTATTTTTTCTTTGAAGATCTTTCACTTCTCATCCAAGAAACTTCTTCAGCTCAGACAGGATAGTGGGGAAGTCTGTCATTTGTACCTCAGTAACTGTCTGGTTTGGCACAACAACCAAACATGACACCAGTAGCGGAAATGTTGAGTAGTTCGGAGAACCAGCCAATCCCACCTCTTGACTGGCCCCACCAACCCCATCTATTCTCTGCTGATCAGCTGGGTCTTCTTTGGTTGCCCTGCACAGGAGAACGGAGCTGGAAAGCAGGTTAGTGGAGTGGGATGGGGAGGGAATGGGATTTTGCAGTAACCTTCCCCTGTCACGCCCACCAAGTCACGCCCACAGACCCGTTAGTAAAACATTTTGAATCCCACCACTGCCTCTGTGTCATTACTCTGCTGAATTCCCACAGCACTGTCTTATGTCTAAGGATATTTACCCATGTAATAGGGCTGTGTTGCTATTATGCTTTTCATCTCATTTTTCCTAACACCTTGTCCTATTGACATCTATGATTTATCACTTGTTGTTGTATCTTATGATTAATGATTGTAACTGTGATCTATGATATATGACCTATCACTTTGCTGTTTGTATGTACACTGAGAGTTTATGCACAGGAGTCAAATTCCTTGTGTGTCCAGTCATACTTGGCCAGTAATATTCTATTCTAGTCTATTCTATTCTAGTCTAGTCTAGTCTAGTCTAGTCTAGTCTAATCCAGTCCAGTCCAGTCCTGTCTTGTCATATTCTATTCTATTCTATTCTATTCTATTCTATTCCATTCCATTCCATTCCAATTCCAATTCCAATTCCGAGTCCAATTCCAATTCCAATTCCAATTCCAATTCCAATTCTATTCTATTCTTATTCCTATTCCTATTCCTATTCCTATTCCATTCCATTCCATTCCGATTCGATTCGATTCGATTCGATTCGATTCCATTCCATTCCATTCCATTCCATTCCATTCCATTCCATTCCGTTCCGTTCTTATTCCGTTCTTATTCCGTTCTTATTCTATTCTATTCTATTCTATTCTATTCTATTCTATTCTATTCTAATTCCATTCCATTCCATTCCCAGTTTTAAGTGCATAAAAACAAATTTCCAGCAGATGGGTAACACCAAGATAAGAGCAACACCTTCAACGCCACTGTTGTTTCAACAATGATTTATTGGACCCTTTTGGTGGGAGCTACAATAAACTAGAATCATTTTTAGCCTGTTTTTTCTATACATGTATTTTCCTTACCACAATGAGATTAGTTGTATTTCTCATTGACTACACTCTGCAGTACCACTTTGCTTAGAATTTGGGAGTGCTTCATGTACAATCTTTGCAAAAGCCTCCATCTCTTGGGGGGAGAGAATATATGGCATTCTTTTCAGAATTATTTTACCTTCTATCCAAATATTGTAACATGTTTCTTTCATCTGAGGATTTCCGAGGTTCCTGCATAAATTTAGGATGCACTTAATAGGTAAAAATAGTGTAGGAAGTTACAGTAGCAGCCACCCTTCTTAGAAGAATGAAATATTTTAGGAAATATTAAAAAGGCAAAATATTATATTTTTCTTAAAGGAGAAACATGTTTCTAAAGACAGAAGCTCAGAGAGCTCCGGCTCCCTTCCCCTAGCAGATATTTGGCTGCCCATTGAGAAGGACTGGGCCAGCCTATCTAAAGACCTTCGACTGCAGGATGGTGGGATTATCCTTCAAAGCAAAGCCATTCAGCCTGTCAGGGTTCCAAGTGAAGCCCTAATTAATTCATGAGCCTCGAGCCAAGTTTCAAAAGAAATCCGATTATTTATTGAGAGAAACATATCGGCACTTCCCCCCTCCCCCGCCCCAGTGCAGTCCACTCTGCCCTATGTAATTTACTGCCCATCTATGACCCTGTTTCCCCCTTCCTCCCAGGGTGTCATAAATCACATTCTCCAACGGAGCACTTTTGCGCACTGCAGAAAACACACCACTCCATCTGGCTCTGGTAACCTGAAACACAATCTTGAGAAAGGCATGTGTGGAATGTGCTTCTGGTCCTAGCAACCGAACTGCTCTCATCAGAGCTCCCCCTTCCCCTTCTTATGGCAACTCGGGAGCAAGCCAGGAATGCTTTACGAGTTGACACAGCCCCAATAGGAACTGCACAACAAAGCCCCTTCATTGCATCAGCCCAAGTTTCAACCAAGCGTGACTCAGATATCTTACAAAATCAGCTATGACCCCTGTGTAGCCCCATGGGAATCTGACAGCAACCAATAGAATACATGCCCTTGCCACAGGAACAGGAAGCTCAAGGGCAAAGCCCGACAGAGGGTATAAATAACACTCTCTCTCCACTCGATGTGGTCAGCTGCACTAGGACCATGTGCTTGATGGCTCTGCTCCATTAAACCATTTTTCCAACCAGCCTGCATGCTTCCAGTGTCTCTCTCCCCACTTGGAAATGAATCAGATGGATATTTCTTCCAGTGAAAGGTTCTGCCTATAAACTTAATATCTATCAATAGAACATCTCCCTAAGCACAACTATATATACAAAGGCACTTCCCATTCAGTTTTAATGTGTCCATTTCTCCCCTGCCCCATCTCAGAAATTGTAATGAATGTTGGGCTCCACAAAGAAGCCAGTCATTACAGTGGTCTCTGTCATCACCAGGGGCATTCGGCTAGAAGGTTAGAACGGGCTGTCTCACTTCAAATGAAATTTCAACAGCCATTCTTTTCATGCTTTCATTTAAATTCTTCCCAGGAAATATGAAATTTGAGGAATCCTGCGGTATTGTTAATCTATCCTTTGTCCTGAGGCCACAAGCACCATTGGGAGTTTCTGTTCTTTAACAACTTAGTGCATTTCTCAATATTTTTTTTGCTAAGTGCAATGCACCAGGAGACAAATGACTGGAACTTCCAACAGGAGAGGTAAAGGTAGGAAAGTTGAGCCAAAGGGAGGGGGGGGGAATCTAATTTAATGATTTTTGCTTTTAATAGGAAGTGGAAGGAGAAAGGGGAGGGGAGGAGAAAGAGAAAAAGGAGGAGAAGAAGGAAAGGAAGAGGAAGAGGAAGAGGAAGAGGAAGAGGAGGAGGAGGAGGAGGAGGAGGAGGAGGAAGAAGAAGAAGAAGAAGAAGAAGAAGAAGAAGAAGAAGAAGAAGAAGAAGAAGAAGAAGAAGAAGAAGAAGAAGAAGAAGAAGAAGAAGAAGAAGAAGAAGAAGGGACGGAGGAGGAGGGGAGGAGGAAGAGGAAGAGACGATCAACTTCATTTTATTGCAATTAATAATTATAGGTAACACATTTTAACTAGCTGATAGTAATTCTGGGTATGTATGTGGTGTGTGCATTCTAAACTTGCCCTTTCGGGATGTGACTTTTGGTTAATATAGGTAGATAAATATAACTAAAAGTACAGGTGGTTATAGGTATTTCATGAATCTTTCATCTCATTTTCAAAAGATTCGCTCTCTGTTCCTAACAAAACAGGGGCCAACTGAATAGGGGAAATCTGAATTTTATAGATGTAACTGGGTCAAATTTATCCGGCCTAGAAACATAGCTATGATTGTATCTGGATTGCTTTAATTTTTCATTTTGGGTTGAATTACTTGCTTGGGTTTGTTGGGGTTTTTTTTGGTTTGTTTGTTTCTTATACACTGCTCTGTATGTAACTTTGGAGACACACAGTAAATAAATCTATGGGACATACAAAGCAGTGTATAAGAAATATATATGTATATCTCTATCCATCTCTATCCATCCATTTCCCAAACTAGACTTCAGTCCTAATCTCTCTCCTTCTCTCCCTCCCTCTATATCCTTCCTTCCTTCCTTCTTCCTTTCTTTCTTTCCTTCCTTCCTTCCTTTTCTCTTTCTCTTTCCTTCTTCCTTCCTTCCTTTTTCTTTCTTTCTTTCCTTCTTCCTCCCTTCCTCTGTTCCTTTTTCTTTCTTCCTTCCTTTTTTCTTTCTCTTTCCTTCTTTATTCTTTTTTTCTTCTTTCCTCCTTCCTTCCTTTCATCCTTTTTATTTTTTATTTCTTCCTTTCTTCCTTTTTTTTCTTTCTCTCCTTCCTCCCTCCCTTTCTTCCTTTTTTTCTTTCTACCTTCCTTCCTTCTTTCTTTCTTTCCTTTTTTCTTTCTCTTTCCTTCTTTCCTTCCTTTTTATTTCTTTATTTCTTCCTTCCTTTCTTTTTCTTCCTTCCTTTCTTTCTCTGGCAACCTTTCTTTGGGTGGATGGTTTTGTTTCAGTTAAATCTGATTAATTCCTCTTTTATCTTTCCCTCCACCCTTTTCATTGTTTTTCATCAGTGAGGGTTTAATCGTGTGCAGATAGACAGTCATAGTTTGTGGATTTTAAACGGCCAGCTGGAATGCTTTCGTTCTTTCCCTTGCTTGCTTTACAGCCATGATCAATATTTAATTCGGATTCCTTGACTGAACAGAATTCTAACAACCATTCTGGTAGCTTCTCTGCCCTATGGTTGTAATCACTAAAGTGTGTGCTTCATGCTGATTTAGGCAAATCAGCTGCAGGGAGAATCTGCAGTTCTTGCAGCCAATAACATTTCACAATAACATGCCTATTAACTTGATGCCAGGAGCAAATGTACAGATTTATGGGGCAACAGGAGGCTGGAATGCTGGGAAGGAAGTTAGAGAATCTGCACTCAAAAGCTGTTGTGGAGCAGGGTTGAGTTCCCGTCCTTCACTCCAGCTCCTGGTGGAGACCTGAAAGGGACTCCTGACTGGACATCCTTAGGAGTACAATGATGTCCCCGGCTCATCTTTTCAACCTGGAATGCAAAAACCTGAGCTGCAAACATTCTCCTTTATTGGTAAGTCAATATTCGTTTTACCTGCCTAAAGCTTTCCTGTGTAGAAACGTTCCATAACCCACTGCAATTCTATCTTCCCTGTTTTCTCCCTGAACAATGCCAGCCACTAAATATCCCAAAGGCTTTGAGCTAGTCACACCAGTGGCACTCCAGAAGAACCCTCTGTGCTTCCCTCAAGAGCATGTTGAGGGCCATCCAACCTGAAGGGCCCATCAACTGGCACAATGCCATCCATCACTTTAGCTTGTCTATGCATATGGTTTTTCTTGGCATAAGAGAGGTGCTGCGGTTAGCTGGCAGCAGGTGCGGACGGCTGAGGAGAGCGAGGACTCAGATGAGGGGCCAGGACCATTGGGGAGTGGTGCCGTCAGAGATTGTGGGGGCTGGCAGCAGCGATGAGGAGGTTCCTGAGGAGCCTGTGCCAAGTGCATGTGCGCGCAGGATTGTTTTTCAGGAAAGAGAAGCTACAATAGCATGGGCGACGGAGGAAAGAGGAGGAAAGAGCAGCTACAATAGCATGGGCGACGGAGGAAAGAGGAGGAAAGAGCAGCTACAATAGCACGGGCGACGGAGGAAAGAGGAGGAAAGAGCAGCTACAATAGCATGGGCGACGGAGGAAAGAGGAGGAAAGAGCAGCTACAATAGCATGGGCGACGGAGGAAAGAGGAGGAAAGAGCAGCTACAATAGCATGGGCGACGGAGGAAAGAGGAGGAAAGAGCAGCTACAATAGCATGGGCGACGGAGGAAAGAGGAGGAAAGAGCAGCTACAATAGCATGGGCGACGGAGGAAAGAGAAGGAAAGAGCAGCTACAATAGCATGGGCGACGGAGGAAAGAGGAGGAAAGAGCAGCTACAATAGCATGGGCGACGGAGGAAAGAGAAGGAAAGAGCAGCTACAATAGCATGGGCGACGGAGGAAAGAGGAGGAAAGAGCAGCTACAATAGCATGGGCGACGGAGGAAAGAGGAGGAAAGAGCAGCTACAATAGCATGGGCGACGGAGGAAAGAGGAGGAAAGAGCAGCTACAATAGCATGGGCGATGGAGGAAAGAGGAGGAAAGAGCAGCTACAATAGCATGGGCGACGGAGGAAAGAGGAGGAAAGAGCAGCTACAATAGCATGGGCGACGGAGGAAAGAGGAGGAAAGAGCAGCTACAATAGCATGGGCGACGGAGGAAAGAGGAGGAAAGAGCAGCTACAATAGCACGGGCGACGGAGGAAAGAGGAGGAAAGAGCAGCTACAATAGCATGGGCGACGGAGGAAAGAGGAGGAAAGAGCAGCTACAATAGCATGGGCGACGGAGGAAAGAGAAGGAAAGAGCAGCTACAATAGCATGGGCGACGGAGGAAAGAGGAGGAAAGAGCAGCTACAATAGCATGGGCGACGGAGGAAAGAGGAGGAAAGAGCAGCTACAATAGCATGGGCGACGGAGGAAAGAGGAGGAAAGAGCAGCTACAATAGCATGGGCGACGGAGGAAAGAGGAGGAAAGAGCAGCTACAATAGCATGGGCGACGGAGGAAAGAGGAGGAAAGAGCAGCTACAATAGCATGGGCGACGGAGGAAAGAGGAGGAAAGAGCAGCTACAATAGCATGGGCGACGGAGGAAAGAGAAGGAAAGAGCAGCTACAATAGCATGGGCGACGGAGGAAAGAGGAGGAAAGAGCAGCTACAATAGCATGGGCGACGGAGGAAAGAGGAGGAAAGAGCAGCAACAATAGCATGGGCGACGGAGGAAAGAGGAGGAAAGAGCAGCTACAATAGCATGGGCGACGGAGGAAAGAGGAGGAAAGAGCAGCTACAATAGCATGGGCGACGGAGGAAAGAGGAGGAAAGAGCAGCTACAATAGCATGGGCGACGGAGGAAAGAGGAGGAAAGAGCAGCTACAATAGCATGGGCGACGGAGGAAAGAGGAGGAAAGAGCAGCTACAATAGCATGGGCGACGGAGGAAAGAGGAGGAAAGAGCAGCTACAATAGCATGGGCGACGGAGGAAAGAGGAGGAAAGAGCAGCTACAATAGCATGGGCGACGGAGGAAAGAGGAGGAAAGAGCAGCTACAATAGCATGGGCGACGGAGGAAAGAGGAGGAAAGAGCAGCTACAATAGCATGGGCGACGGAGGAAAGAGGAGGAAAGAGCAGCTACAATAGCATGGGCGACGGAGGAAAGAGGAGGAAAGAGCAGCTACAATAGCATGGGCGACGGAGGAAAGAGGAGGAAAGAGCAGCTACAATAGCATGGGCGACGGAGGAAAGAGGAGGAAAGAGCAGCTACAATAGCATGGGCGACGGAGGAAAGAGGAGGAAAGAGCAGCTACAATAGCATGGGCGACGGAGGAAAGAGGAGGAAAGAGCAGCAACAATAGCATGGGCGACGGAGGAAAGAGGAGGAAAGAGCAGCTACAATAGCATGGGCGACGGAGGAAAGAGGAGGAAAGAGCAGCTACAATAGCATGGGCGACGGAGGAAAGAGGAGGAAAGAGCAGCTACAATAGCATGGGCGACGGAGGAAAGAGGAGGAAAGAGCAGCTACAATAGCATGGGCGACGGAGGAAAGAGGAGGAAAGAGCAGCAACAATAGCATGGGCGACGGAGGAAAGAGGAGGAAAGAGCAGCTACAATAGCATGGGCGACGGAGGAAAGAGGAGGAAAGAGCAGCTACAATAGCATGGGCGACGGAGGAAAGAGGAGGAAAGAGCAGCTACAATAGCATGGGCGACGGAGGAAAGAGGAGGAAAGAGCAGCAACAATAGCATGGGTGACGGAGGAAAGAGGAGGAAAGAGCAGCTACAATAGCATGGGCGACGGAGGAAAGAGGAGGAAAGAGCAGCTACAATAGCATGGGCGACGGAGGAAAGAGGAGGAAAGAGCAGCTACAATAGCATGGGCGACGGAGGAAAGAGGAGGAAAGAGCAGCTACAATAGCATGGGCGACGGAGGAAAGAGGAGGAAAGAGCAGCTACAATAGCATGGGCGACGGAGGAAAGAGGAGGAAAGAGCAGCTACAATAGCATGGGCGACGGAGGAAAGAGGAGGAAAGAGCAGCAACAATAGCATGGGCGACGGAGGAAAGAGGAGGAAAGAGCAGCTACAATAGCATGGGCGACGGAGGAAAGAGGAGGAAAGAGCAGCTACAATAGCATGGGCGACGGAGGAAAGAGGAGGAAAGAGCAGCAACAATAGCATGGGCGACGGAGGAAAGAGGAGGAAAGAGCAGCAACAATAGCATGGGCGACGGAGGAAAGAGGAGGAAAGAGCAGCTACAATAGCATGGGCGACGGAGGAAAGAGGAGGAAAGAGCAGTTACAATAGCATGGGTGACGGAGGAAAGAGGAGGAAAGAGCAGCTACAATAGCATGGGCGACGGAGGAAAGAGAAGGAAAGAGCAGCTACAATAGCATGGGCGACGGAGGAAAGAGGAGGAAAGAGCAGCTACAATAGCATGGGCGACGGAGGAAAGAGGAGGAAAGAGCAGCTACAATAGCATGGGCGACGGAGGAAAGAGGAGGAAAGAGCAGCTACAATAGCACGGGCGACGGAGGAAAGAGGAGGAAAGAGCAGCTACAATAGCATGGGCGACGGAGGAAAGAGGAGGAAAGAGCAGCTACAATAGCATGGGCGACGGAGGAAAGAGGAGGAAAGAGCAGCTACAATAGCATGGGCGACGGAGGAAAGAGGAGGAAAGAGCAGCTACAATAGCACGGGCGAATAGCACGGAGTAAAGCTGCAAGGTAAGGCCCCTCCTTCAAAAAGATAAAAGGCAGCTGTGCAGCAAACGTTCTTTGTAGGAAGCAAAGACATTTTGAAACTCAGCCTCGTGGACATTACAGTTGGTATTTGAAAACTCTTGTGCTGTAAACTATTTTTTTATCTGTTGGTTTTTGGCAGCCTTGCAAAAACTGGGCAAGGCTCTTTCTTGTCGGAGCTAATTAATTGGAAGCAGCCTTTTATCTGTGAAGAAACAGGATTCATAGTTGAAACTTTAAAATGTTGTGCTGCTGCCTTTGTCTTGTGTTTGCTCTCTTGGAAACAGGGTTGGGTCAGAACAGGAGGAGAGGTTTACTGTTATCTACTCCCACATATGAAATGTTGTGGTTCGCCGGTAGCCTGTGCAGACAGCAGTGGAATCGGACAGTGGGGAAGAAAGAGGATCCGTCCAGAAGTCTGGAGAGGACTCAGATGAGGGTCCTACATCTGATGCAGAGATGGAACCAGGACCATCTGGGAGTGGGGTGCTGCCTTCGGACCCTTTGGAGTCTGGCAGCAGCGAGGCAGAGGACGCAGGGGAGCCTGATCCCAGTGCGTGTGTGCGCAGAGCTGCTAGAAGGAGACAGGAACTGAAACAAAAGGGGCGACTTGGGAGTAAGGCTGGGAGGTGATTGCCATAAGGTATAAAGGACAATCAAAGGTGATGAAACCTTTTCAGGAAACAAAGTCATTTGATCAGTTCAGAGGCTTCAGTTGGTTTCTTTTCTAGTTCATTTGACACTTCTGTTAGTGGCAGCACTTCACAGGAAAGAAAGGTGGGTGCTTATCTCGAGGGACTGTTTGAGATTCATTACCGGCTGGGAATGAAAATAATTCCCAGCGCTGCAATAAACAAGACTTGTTTTTAAAATAAGTGTGTGCGTAATTATGATCTCGGAAGCCTTGGTGAGAATATGAAATGACACCTTGACCATTGTCCTAGGGAGCATCTAAGGTGAAACAAACAAAGCCCATCTTTACATAGGCAGAATTGGCAAATGCCAGCAAATCAACTACATAAGAGAACCCCTTCTAGATATTGCTAGTTCTTCATTCCAAGGACACGTTTCCACACACAACCCCTCCCTCCCCAAGGTAGCTACCATTGAATTACAAAAGGTAAAGATTGCAACAACTCCCACACTAGGCATTCAAGCCATGTTGTGGTCTGCCGGCAGCCTGCGGAGATGGCAGCAGAATCGGACAGTGGGGAAGAACAGGAACCAGTCCGGGAGTCTGGGGAGGACTTGGATGAGGGTCCTGCATCCAATGAAGAGATGGGGCCAGGACCATCTGGGAGTTATGTGGTGACTCCGGAGCCTTTAGAATCTGGCAGCAGTGAGGCCGAGGAACAAGGGGAGCCTGCTCCCAGTGTGCGTGTGTGCAGAGCTGCCAGAAGGCAAGAACAGCTAAGACAAAGGGGGGCGACTTGGGAATAAGGCTTGGAAGTGATTGCCCCTCCCATAAGGTATAAAGGAAGTGCAAAGGGACAGGAACCTTTGCAGGAAGCAACGTTGTTCACTCTGGCCCGTTTGGAACCTGAAAGCTCCATTGTGCATTTGTGGTTTTGAAAGATTAATTGGTACTTTAATCTCCCGAAAGACTTTGGCAGACTTCCATAGGACTATTTATAACTGGTTGAGACTCATTATGGGCTGTGAATGATGATAATTCACAACCATTGAACTAAAATAAAAGGGGTTTTGGTTTTACCATGTGTTTGTTGGTGTCTCAGGAAGCCTTGGTCAGAACAAGCCATCCTTTCATCCTTTCTATAGGATCCTACTCCTACTCCTACTACTTCTGTATCGGATTTGGAAGCACTGAAGTGCTTCTATGATGAAAGGATCTGGCAGTGACATCACCATTGCCAGAACACACACACACTGTTGGGGGTTCATTTTGTGTCCCTATATAGTTGCCCACTGAAGTGGTGCCCATTGATTTATTTGTGGTCTCCCGCTTTCAAACTGCTGGGTTGGAGGGAGCTGGAGTGTGTGACCGGAACTCATCCCACCCCTTGGCAGCAACCAGGTCTTGAACGCAAGCCTGCTGATACTCAGCCCAGTGTCCCAACCACGTGAGTCACTGCCGTCCTAATTCTATCAGACACTGTGTGGACTCCAGCAACCTCCCAAAGGCAGGCTAAGTTCCTACACATTCTGGGGACAACAGAATGGCCGCCCTATAAAAGCCACCACTTCAAAACGATAATTTTGTAGCTATCTTTGACTACTGTCAAATAAACGTTGCCTCTGTTTTGAGTCATTTGCCCCATGTGCTCTTTGGAGCACCCAGCCTGGATCAAACTAAAGGGTTTTCTTCTAATGTTATAAAATTTCTCCCTCATATAGGTGCTTGCTTGCTTTAACTATCATCCCAAACAGCACCATGGGAAGGTGCTGTTTGGGATGATAGTACTGTGAGGTCCCTTGTAGCAGTAGTAGTAGTAGTAGTAGTAGTAGTAGTAGTAGTAGTAGTAGTAGTAGTAGGAGGAGGAGGAGGAGGAGGAGGAGGAGGAGGAGGAGGAGGAGGAGGACGACTTGGTGCGCGCTGTTCTTGGTTGTTTTGTTGCAGACATTTCATTAGCTGACTAGGTAACATCAGCACAGCTAGAATGGAGTGGGGTTTTCAGAGAGTAGTAGTAGTAGTAGTAGTAGTAGTAGTAGTAGTAGAAGTAGGACTGCGTGGGGTCCTTGGTGCTCTTTTAGTTTGATTGTTTTCTTGCAGACATTTCATTACCTGACTAGGTAACATCAGTGCTGGAAGGGAATGGGATTTGCAGAGAGTACTAGTACTACTACTAGTAGTAATAGTAGTAGCAGGGCTGTGTGGGGTCCATTGGTGCTCTCTGTTCTTGGTTGTTTTGTTGCAGACATTTCATTAGCTGACTAGGTAACATCAGTACAGCTGGAATGGAGTGGGGTTTTCAGACAGTAGTAGTAGTAGTAGTAGTAGTAGTAGTAGTAGTAGTAGTAGTAGTAGTAGAAGTAGAAGTAGGACTGCGTGGGGTCCTTGGTGCTCTTTCAGTTTGATTGTTTTCTTGCAGACATTTCATTACCTGACCAGGTAACATCAGTGCTGGAAGGGAATGGGATTTGCAGAGAGTACTACTACTACTACTAGTAGTAGTAGTAGTAGTAGTAGTAGTAGTAGTAGGGCTGTGTGGGGTCCATTGGTGCTCTCTGTTCTTGGTTGTTTTGTTGTGGACATTTCATTAGCTGACTAGGTAACATCAGCAGAGCTAGAATGAAGTGGGGTTTTCAGAGAGTAGTAGTACTACTACCACTAGTAGCAGTAATAGTAGTAGTAGGGCAGTGTGGGGTCCTGGTGCTCTCAGAGCTTGGTTGTTTTGTTGCAGACATTTCATTAGCTGACTAGGTAACATCAGTACAGCTGGAATGGAGTGGGGTTTTCAGACAGTAGTAGTAGTAGTAGTAGTAGTAGTAGTAGTAGTAGTAGTAGTAGAAGTAGAAGTAGAAGTAGGACTGCATGGGGTCCTTGGTGCTCTTTCAGTTTGATTGTTTTCTTGCAGACATTTCATTACCTGACTAGATAACATCAGTGCTGGAAGGGAGTGGGATTTGCAGAGAGTACTACTACTACTACTACTACTACTAGTAGTAGTAGTAGTAGGGCTGTGTGGGGTCCATTGGTGCTCTCTGTTCTTGGTTGTTTTGTTGTGGACATTTCATTAGCTGACTAGGTAACATCAGCAGAGCTAGAATGAAGTGGGGTTTTCAGAGAGTAGTAGTACTACTACCACTAGTAGCAGTAATAGTCGTAGTAGGGCAGTGTGGGGTCCTGGTGCTCTCAGAGCTTGGTTGTTTTCTTGCAGACATTTCATTACCCAACCAAATGACATCATCAGTACTGGAAGGGACTGAGGTTTGTCCTGCTCCCTCTTAACACTGATGATGTTACCTAGTTTGGTAATGAAATGTCTACAAGAAAACCATCAAGCTCAGAGAGCACCATGGACTTTGCAGTTCAAACTTGACCTACAAATATTCTATAGGATGACAGTACTTTTGAGAGTGCTCTAGTCTTTGTAATATACATATTCCTCCCAGGAGCATCACTACGCATCCACCCCCAATGAATCAGCATAACAGGGCATGAGGGGGTTTTACAATCAGAGTCCTTGAAAACTGTTCAATAAATACTGCGCTTGGAAGCACACAACCTTTGGTGCCCTTCGCGTTTTCAAATTGTAACAGCATTTTTCTTTCAAACATAAAACTCAAAGGAAGACGGAGCTCTTAATAGCACTCTCAACCTTGACTGCGTAGGCGCTAAAGTCTGTTTTTCAGGCATCATGAAAGCAAAGGAATTAGGAGAGAAAGAAAGAGGCTGCAAATTGGCTACTGTGAATTGTATATGAGCAGTGGTAATGGAAAAGCCAGAGGTGAGTTTCTGGAAAACATCGTGCGATATTCTGAATTAATGTGAAATGATAAATAAATATTCTGCGAGGCGACCAGGCTGGATGAATAGGAGTGGGATGAAAAAGCATTAAAAAAAATTTCAGAAACCCAAGAACGATTGAGGACAGTGATCGGTGAGTCCCTGTTTACAAAAAGATCTGTTTGTTTGGTTTAAACACCTCTTTTCTTACAAACGCATCTATGACAAGCACGGTTCATTTCTTAATTTAAGCAATGAAGGGGGAATTAGTAAAAGCGTTCCATGTGTATTATTATAGTCCACTTTGGACAAAAAGGCAGGCAGAAAATGAGTAAAAATGTTAAAACTATGAGCCAAAGGAAAGAAGAAGAGGGGAGGAAAAACAACCACAACCACACACACACACACACACACACACATGTTAATACAAAGCAATCCTGGCCAGGTGGATTCTGCAGGCAATAGAACCACATTTAGGGACTTTGAATTATCTTAATGGAACAGAGAATTATGGAGAGAGAATAAATTTTAAATGCCCTGGAAGCCGAATTGTTCCTAGGAATATAGATTGCGCGTGGATGTCCTCATCAAAATGTAATATAAAAGAAAGTGAGGGTTGGTTTTCTTCGCGGCCCATTTTGCATGCGGAAACCAATCTTTAAATGGAGCGAGAGGTTTCAGGGGGGCAAGCAGGGAATGGAAGAAGAGGGAGGGCTGGATGTTTGCGGAACAAGTCTACTGACAAAAGGGAGCCTGGCTTAATGACAATTTCTTTTTCCTAGGCATGTTTCATTCATTTTTCTGCACTTCCCATAGCATTGCCCATCACAAAAGGAATAGTGGGATGGGTCTGGGCTTGTGGCGGTGTGCATATACATGAATATACAGTATAAAGCAGGGGTGCATATATTCTGTTTAGTAAAAATTGAAAATTTCCTTTCCAAAGGGGGGAAAAAGGCATGTCTAATCCTCATTTTCTCTCCCTCTCCCTCTCCCCCCACCTCTCTCTCTCCCTCTCTCTCTCTCTCTCTCATCTATCTGTCTGCCTGCCTGCCTGCCTGCCTGCCTACCCATCCATCTATCCATCCATTCATCCATCCATCCATCCATCCATCCATCCATCCATCTATCTTCTATCATCTGTCTGTCTGTCTGTGTTATTTTACAGGTAACTCAAGGACACTAACATATTTAATACTGCTTTCTTCTCCTATTTTCCCCACAACAACCCCGTGAGGTGGCTTGAGATGAGACAGAGGGACTGGCCCAAAGACACCCAACTGGATTTCATGCCTAAGGCAGGACTAGAACTCCCAGTTTCCTGGAGATTTACCCAAGCTCATCCAGTCAGCTTTCATGCCTAAGACAGGACTCGAACTCCCAGTTTCCTGGATATTTATCTAAATTCATCCAGTCAGCTTTCATGCCGAAGGCGGGACTCGAACTCCCAGTCTCCTGGAGATTTATCTAAATTCATCCAGTCAGCTTTTATGCCTAAGGCGGGACTCGAACTCCCAGTCTCCTGGAAATTTACCCAAACTCACCCAGTCAGCTTTCATGCCTAAGACGGGACTCGAATTCCCAGTCTCCTGGAGATTTACCCAAACTCACCCAGTCAGCTTTCATGCCTAAAGTGGGACTAGAACTCCCAGTCTCCTGGAGATTTACCCAAACCCACCCAGTCAGCTTTCATGCCTAAGACAGGACTCGAACTCCAGTCTCCTGGAGATTTACCCAAACTCACCCAGTCAGCTTTCATGCCTAAAGCGGGACTCGAACTCCCAGTTTCCTGGATATTTATCTAAATTCATCCAGTCAGCTTTTATACCTAAGGCGGGACTCGAACTCCCAGTCTCCTGGAGATTTACCCAAACTCACCCAGTCAGCTTTCATGCCTAAAGTGGGACTAGAATTCCCAATCTCCTGGAGATTTACCCAAACCCACCCAGTCAGCTTTCATGCCTATGACAGGACTCGAACTCCCAGTCTCCTGGAGATTTACCCAAACTCACCCAGTCAGCTTTCATGCCTAAGACGGGACTCGAACTCCCAGTCTCCTGGAGATTTACCCAAACTCACTCAGTCAGCTTTCATGCCTAAGACGGGACTCGAACTCCCAGTCTCCTGGAGATTTACCCAAACTCACCCAGTCAGCTTTCATGCCTAAAGTGGGACTAGAACTCCCAGTCTCCTGGAGATTTACCCAAACCCCACCCAGTCAGCTTTCATGCCTATGACAGGACTCGAACTCCCAGTCTCCTGGAGATTTACCCAAACCCACCCAGTCAGCTTTCATGCCTAAGGTGGGACTAGAATTCCCAGTCTCCTGGTGAATTGCCCAAACACACCCAATCAGTTTTTATGCCTAAAGTGGGATTAGAACTCACTGTCTCCTACTTTGGCACCTGGTCCCTTAACCGCTAGACCAAACTGGCTCTCAAAAACACATATAATGCTCAGAGGTGTTATTCAGCAGGTTCTGATCAGTTCTGGAGAACCGGTAGCGGAAATTTTGAACAGTTCGTAGAGCCAACAAATACCCCCGTTGACTGCAGATTTTGTAGGATCCTCCCCCTGTCACGCCCACCAAGCCACGCCCACAGAACCAGTAATTTAAAAAAAATGAATCCCACCACTGCTAATACTCCATCTCTTCCTATTTTCTTCACAACAACAACCCTATGAAGTGTGTTGGACTGAGAGAGAATGATTACTTTTGGTAGAGTAAGGGAAAGAGCTAATTGCCCTGAAAATTCTGACAGGATTAATGAGATGGTTACATTCATTAGCTAATTGAAGGGGCCCCCAACTCAAGATTGTCCATATAGTAGGTGGAAGGAACTAACTCCCAACTTATTCCTGTTGTTTGAAGCACTCCAAAATCTCATCATGATTTGGAGCCATGGTGGTTCTCTTAAGATATATGGATTTTTTTTAACTCCTGAAATGCTGGCTGGGGAACTCTGGGAGTTGAAGTCCACATATCTTAAAGTGGCAAATTTCAGAAACATTGACTCGGAGAAACCTAATTAGGTAAAAGTCTATGGCGATTCTCAATCATCCAGGTCATGGGTGCTTTTCCAAAAGGCAACTGGATTTTCTTGGGGTTGTTTTGTTGGTCATCCAAGAACTGAAGAAGCTTCTTGGATGAGAAGTGAAATGTTTTCATGGCGGGGGGGAAAAAACTGAGAAAGTTCAGTTGCTTTTTGGAAAAAAGCGCCCTTGGGAGAATTAAAATATTTGCAAAGCTCACATCTCCAACAGTTGCAAAAAGAAAGGTTCTAAGTCAAGGACCAGCTGTATCTCTGAAATCATAGCAAGCTTGTCTAATTTTTTTTTTTTTTTTAAGTATTCAACATTTTGACTTTAATCCTTCTGAGGAGGCAATCAGAAATCTCTGTAGTGCCATAACCAGGACTTCAGAATAGGGAAAAAGGCAACACAAATTGTTGAGATGTTTATATTCTCCAAAGCAACCATTTCTCTCCCAAAAGCAATAATCATAGTGTTCTGTACAGTCATTAGCATACTTGCAAGCGCCACGCTGTGATTGGCCAAAGCGCACGGCAATCTCATTGGCCGAGCGAGCCGCACTGATTGGCCCGTAACGAATCCCCTGTGATTGGTGGAAACTAATTGTGGGAGATTCAAAGTAGTGCCATTGGCCCTGGCCACCGCGGTCAGAGAATAAAAGCCGCTGTTTTTCCCTTGAATCCTGAGCCGATCTCGGGACCAAATAAAGAGCTGAAACTGAGTCACGCGACGGACATGACACATAGGCTGGCTATATAGAAAGGCTTTAATTATGCAGCAGAGTCAGTTACCTTTAACTTGTGTCTCTGGGAAACGTAACTTTTCTGCCTGTGTTTGCTTTATTAAGCAATAACAACAGCAGCAACATTGGTGATAACAATATAATGTTATACTTTTTAAAAACAATGGCTTTATTTACCATATATAGTTGTGAATTTTTGTGGGAGGGAGGAAGGGAGGAAATGGAGGGAGGGAGGTGAGGAAGGAAGGAAAGGAAAAGAAAGGAGGGAGGGAAGAAGAAATGAAGGAAGGAAAGGAAAAAAGAAAGAAAGAGTAGGGAGAGAGGTGAGGAAGGAAGGAAGGAAGGAAATGGAGGGAGGGAGGTGAGGATGGAAGGAAAGGAAAAGAAAGGAAAAGAAAAGAAAGGAAAAGAAAGGAGGGAGGGAGGGAAGAAGAAATGAAGGAAGGAAAGGAAAAAAGAAAGAAAGAGTAGGGAAAGAGGTGAGGAAGGAAGGAAGGAAGGAAATAGAGGGAGGGAGGTGAGGATGGAAGGAAAGGAAAAGAAAGGAAAAGAGAGGAGGGAGGGAAGAAGAAATGAAGGAAGGAAAGGAAAAAAGAAAGAAAGAGTAGGGAAAGAGGTGAGGAAGGAAGGAAGGGAAGAAAGAAAGGAAAAAAGAAAGAAAGAGTAGGAAAAGAGGTGAGGAAGGAAGGAAGGGAAGAAAGAAAGGAAAAAAGAAAGCAAGAAAGATGAGGGAGGTGAGGAAGGAGGGAAGGAAAAAAAGAAAGGAAAGGAGGGAGGGAGGCAGGAAGAAAGGAAGTTTTTATTCTTCATTTTTAATTTTCAGGCTTTAACAATGAAAGGAAGAGATAGGATTTCATTTCTTTGAAGTATGTCAAACATTCATTATAATTAAGTTGAAATTTTAGGAAGTTTTTACATCTCATCGCTCAGCACTCTTATTAGTCAGGCGAGTAATATCTCTGTGCAAGCCAAAAGCAAAATCATTCCATTTCATCAGGTAATTTTCATTTATAATTTACAGCAGGGGTTCCCAACCTGGGGGTGCGAGACGATATTCCAGGGGGTGTGAGAAAAGTCCAGGTAAATAATAGGATATTGGCTATATGTTGGCATTTTTATTTATTATGCAATGGATTAACTTTGTTTTCATTTTAGAGTTAAGTATCGTTATTTCGTGGCCGTCACATACATAGCTGAAAAGATTCAATCCTACCAGATATTTAACGCGTTCAGTAGTTCCTAAAGTCTAAATTTCAGAGGGTGTGAGGTTCGAGTGAAATTTCTTTAGAGGTGCGGGGCGAAAAAAAGGTTGGGAACCACTGATTTGCAGTATCAAGATAAGCAATGATTGACTGCAAGGCATGAGATCTTTCCGGTCAGGGGTGGGATTCAAATATTTTTACCACCGGTTCAGTAGGCGTGGCTTGGTGAGAGCGCTTTGTGTGTGCGCGCATGTACCAAATGCATACTTTGTGCAGCCCGCTTCGGCAGTTGCTGCGTGGCATAGCAAAGCATAGCTGCGCTTCCACTTCGTTGGATAAAAGTGAGTATGGGAGCTCAGGGTGGGCGGGCCCAACAGCGGAGCCACGGAGAGAGCTGGCTCAGTCTTCGCTGCTCATCGCCGCTACCGGATCTGCAGAACCAGCCTGAACTGGTAACATAGCACCACTCTTTCAGGTACAGGTGAATGAGAAGAAACATTAGAAGATGGTTTGAAAGTTCTCCCTGGCTTCTTCCTCAAATTATTCTCTCTCTTCTACTAGCTAGACATTTGGAACAGCACAAGCTACAGCAACACAAGCAAGAGCACTAGAAATAATGTTATAATGAGAATATATATTAGAGATTGTTGCTTTAAAAAGTATCATTGGAGTAATATATCATTGGAATAATATATTGAATAAATAATGATATATTTTATATATGTAATATAAAATATGTAAATATTAGAGACATTACAGTATATATAATATTAGGAAAGTTCTATCAGCCCTTGAAAGAAGGCCAGGGCAGAAAACAGACCCTACAAGAATGACTAGAACTCTATTGATATAGGTTGTGTGTGTGTTGCTATTAATCATACAGAAGGCAAAAAGGAATTGGGGGAATAAAACAGAAAACACACAAGATGTCATGCTCCCGTTGGAGTCTGAATCCGAGGAAGAAGAGGAACAGCTGACAGTGTGGCTCCGTTGGCTGAGGAGGAAACTGGGGAAGGGCAAAGTCCAGCTGGGCAGAGCAGGGAAGAGATAGAAGATGGGAGACGGAGCTCAATTGTGGCTGTATATTGAGGACTACCAATACTTCTCAGTCAATTACTTCGCCAGCAAATTGCCTTCTTTATGCTGCCCCTATTCCAATTTCAACTTTATTTTAGTCACTTGTGAGCATAAAATAAAATAGAACTACAAAAATTCATGGCCATTCTGATAGGAACCATCTCACCCTTTAGCTGTGGAAAAATAACTAAAAACTTAAGTGTATTTACCCGAAGCTGTAAAAACTACTATATCACTAAAACTTTTAATATTAAGCTTATAAACTGTAATATACCGAGTGCAGTATAAAATAGTATGATACTAATGTGAGTGTATAAAAAGCAATAATTAAATCTGGAAGGACGGGACTCTTTTTGCTTACGAGACTGGATTGCATAAACTTTTATTCATCTTGGCCAGCTTTTAACAATATGATAGCTTGTGTTGTGGTTTGCAGGTAGTCTGTGCAGGCGACAGCGGAATCAGACAGAGGGGAAGAAAGGGGACCAGTCCAGGAGTCTGGAGAGGACTTGGATGAGGGTCCTGCATTCGATGCAGGGATGGGGCCAGGACCATCTGGGAGTGCCTTGGAGTCTGGCAGCATTGAGGCAGAAGACCCAGGGGAGCCTGTTTCCAATGCGCGTATGCACAGAGCTGCTAGAAGGCAAGAGCAGCTGGGACAAAAGGGGCAACTCGGGAAGCAAAGTAGTTTGATCAGTTCAGAGTCATTCTCGAAGCTCTTTGTAGTTTGGTTGGGTTTTTTCTAGTTCATTTGACACTTCTGCTACTTCACAGGACAGAAAGGTGGGTGCTTATCTCAAGGAACTGCTTGAGTTTCATTACCGGCTGCTTCAGTTTCACCACCAATGTTGCAATAAAATAAGACTTGTTTTTAAAATAAGTGTGTGCATAATTATGGTCTTGGAACCCTTGGACAGAACAGCTTGGATCATGCCCAGTATTTCCTAGTCGAACCACAGACAACTACATATCAATTTTACAAAAGACAATGTTGAAAAAGCACTACGCAATCTAAAACCATCCCTATCTATTGGACTAGACAGAATATGTGCCTACTTCTTAAAAAAGCTATCCACTGCCATAGCAGAACCTCTAAGCATAATCTTTGAAAAATCTTTCAGGACCAGCTCCTTGCCAAAACTATGGTCACAAACCACGGTCATTCCCATCTTCAAAAAAGGAGACCCCAGCCTAGTTGAAAATTACAGACCAATCTCTTTATGCTGTGTCACCTGTAAAGTCATGGAATCAATTATTAACCAATCCATTATCCTCCACTTAGAGACAAACAACCTACTCTCTAATAAATAATTTGGTTTCAGAAAAAAAGATCCTGTAATCTGCAGCTCTTACACTGCAAGAACATATGGACTACACAACTCGATCAGGGCAAAACAATAGACACAATCTACATAGATTTCTGTAAAGCCTTTGATACAGTGGTACACGACAAACTACTCCTAAAACTAAAATCTTTTTTTTTAAAAAAAAAGTTTTTATTAATTTTCTACAAACAAACAAGACAGACAAAACATAAAAACATCAACTCTTATATGTACATCCAGTGTGTCAGTTGGTTCATCATTTTTGTGCATTCATTCTGTAGTCTCAATTACAATTATATTACATAACAACTCATATTGTCAGTCCAAACTTATATATCCTAATATCACTAAAAAAAAAAGATTTTGACTATATTTTTAATCATTCATGCTTAATGAGCTAACAATACTTTAAACCAGTTTACTCTATAACAAATCATCTAATCATATCAAATCAATCCTAAGAAATCCTTTATAAATATAATATCAAATAGCAAAATAATAGCAAAATAAAGATATTCCTTACTATCTAGCATTCTGAATATTCTATTATCGTATTTTATCATCTAACCATTTATAAAAAAGATCCCAAATTTCGTAAAATTGTTTATCCTCTTGCTCTCTAATTTCAAATGTCAATCTGCTCATCTCAGCACATTCCAATATTTTCTTAATAATTTCTTCCTGTAATGGTATTTTCTCATTCTTCCAATTTTTAGCAAATACAATCCTGGCCGCTGTTAATACATTTACAATCAGGTATTTCAAATCTTTACTATATATATCAGGTAAAATTCCCAATAAGAAGATCTCTGGTTTCAAATCTATATGTTTCTTTGTCATTTTTTCCAACCACATGCGAATTATAGTCCAATATTTTCTAACATCCTCACAAGTCCACCACATATGGTAATACGAGCCAGGTATCTGATGACATTTCCAGCATTTTTCAGATTTGTTCTTAAACATTCTTGCTATTCTTGTCGGAGGAAAGTGCCACCTGTAAAACATCTTATACAAGTTTTCTTTATATGCTGTTGACATTGTCATTTTATAATTTTGAGACCACAATTTCTGCCATTTCTCTAAATCAATCCCATATCCAAAATTCTTCCCCCAAACAATCATAGTTTCTTTGACTTGTTCTTCCTCTAATTTCATTCCCAGTAAATAACCATATAATTTTTTAATCACCTTCTCATCAGTACCCATCAAGATCTTATCTAAATCAGTCTGTTTATAATAAAATCCCTCCGTTTTAGAATCTTCATCATACCTTGAGTGTATTTGTGCATATGAAAACCAATTCATCCTTATACCTTGTTCTTCTAAGTTTTGGATCGATTTAAGTTCACCCTTTTCATCCAAAAGTTCCCCATATCTAACTGTTTGTTCCTTCTTGTAAATTATAGGATAGGAAAATGCTTCAATGGTCGATAACCAGACTGGAATTTTCAAATAACATTGTCTTTTTATCTTCTCCCAATTTAACCACAAAGACTCCCGTACATAATGTCTTCTAAAATAACCCTGTGTTTTAGTTCCCTTATACCATAAAAAAGCATGCCAACCCAACAGCAAGTCATGTCCTTCTAATGTCAACAACCTATGTTTCCTTAATGTTATCCATTCTTTGACCCACATCAAACTTGCAGCTTGATAATACAATTCCCAATTAGGCAGACCAAAACCTCCTCTAATTCTAGCATCTTGCAAAAGCTTTAGCTTTATTCTCGCTTTTTTACCTTGCCATATAAACTTCAACATGATTTTATTTAAATCTTCAAAATAGTCTTTTCCAAGCCTAATTGGTATTGTTTGAAACAAAAATAAAATTCTAGGTAAGATATTCATCTTAATTGTTGAAATTCTCCCTATTAATGACAATTGCAAGTTTTCCCATTTCTTCAAATCTATAGTTATCTGTTGTTTAAGTTTAATATAATTATTCTCCTTTAATGTGCTACATCTTGTTGTCAAATATATCCCCAAATACTTAACCTTATTTGTAACTTGAATTTTCAAAAGATCTGCCAATTCTTCTCTCTGTCTCAATAACATATTCTTTGTCAAAATCTTTGTTTTATCTTTGTTTATTTTCAAACCAGCCACCTCCCCATATGACTCTATCCTTTCCAGTAACTTTGGAGCTGTTTCAATCGGATCTTCCAAAATAAAAGCTAAATCATCAGCAAAAGCTTGTAGCTTAAATTCTTCCTTCTTAATTTTCATTCCTTTTATGCTTTTATCATCCCTAATATTTCTATTCAACACTTCCAAGGTCAACACAAATAGCAAAGGAGATAGGGGGCATCCTTGTCTTGTGCCTTTCCTTATATTAATAAAATCTGTAAGTTCCCCCTCCATCATTACCTTTGCTGTCTGTTTATTATATATAGCTTCTATTGCTTGAATAAATTTTTTAGCGAAACCCATCTGCTCCAATAATAATAACATAAATCTCCAGTTCACATTGTCAAATGCTTTTTGAGCATCTAGGAATATCAAAGCCATTTGCTTTTCAGGATGAGCCTCATAATATTCCAAAGTGTCCAAAATTACTCTCATATTGTCTCTAATTTGTCTCTTTGGCAGAAATCCATTTTGATCTGAGTGAATAAAATTATTTAAATATTTTTTAAGTCTTTCTGCTAAGATTGAAGCAAAGATTTTATAGTCTGCATTCAATAAAGAAATAGGTCTATAATTCTTAATTTGCAATGGGTCAGTCTCTTCCTTTGGTATAAGTGTAATATAAGCCTCTGACCATGTTTTAGGTATCATCTTTTTTAACATAACTTCATTCATAACTTCTAACAATGGGATGCTCAATAATTCTTGAAATGTTTTATAAAATTCTACTGGAAGCCCATCTGGGCCCGGAGCTTTCCCATTATTTTGTCTCTTAAATGCTTCATTTAGTTCCATCATTGTTATATTGCTTTCTAGCATTTCTTCAGTCTCTTTAGGTATCTTTGGTAAATTAGCTTCCTGTAAATACTGTTTAACTTTTTCTTCATCAATATTCTCTTGTTTATATAGTTGCCCATAAAAATCTCGAATAATTTCTTTTTTCTCCTTATTCCCATAACAAACTTGGCCTTGTTCATCTATTAACTTCAATATTTTTCTTGACTCCTTCTCCTTTCTCAATTTATACGCCAGCCATCTACCTGGTTTATTTGCATCTTCAAAATAATTCTGTTTAGAGTTTCTAATTTTCTGTGCCAGTTCTTCTTTCTCTATTAATTCCATTTTATGTTTGATTACATCCAGCTTCAATTTAATATCCTTTTTCTGTGGCATTTTTTGTAATTCTTTTTCAAGAGTTTTATACTCATTTTCCAAGGCCTTAGAAGCTTGCCTTTTCCTAATATTCTTTTTTCTTGTATAATCTATTATCAAACCTCTAGCGTATGCCTTCATAGTGTCCCACACATTTTGCGTTGAAGTATCTTCTTTTTTATTTTCTCTGAAGAAAAAAGCCAATTCCTTCTCCATCCATTGTGTAAAATCTTTCTCCTTTAAAATAGTATTATTTAATGTCCATCTCGATCTTTTTTTTTGTCCCTTCCATTTAATTGTCATTGGGCTATGATCTGCCCAGGTACTTGTTTCAATGCTTGTTTCTTTAATATTAGATATTAGTTCTGTTGAGATCCAAATCATATCTAATCTGGACCATGATAAATGTCTATTTGAATAAAAAGTATGTTGTTTAGCTTTAACGTTTCTTTCTCTCCAAATATCTTTTAAAGTTAATTCATCTGTCATTTTAAAAAAGGACCTTGGGAGAGCCTTTCTATTTTGCTTTGTTGTTGTTGCTATATAGTCCAGTTTATTGTCCACAATTCCATTAAAATCTCCCATCATAATTATATTAACATAGTCCAGTCCAATTATTTTCATGTGCAGCTTTTTATAAAATTCTTCTTGTTTATCATTCGGAGCATAAATTGCAATCAAGAGTATTTTTATATTATTATCCATTATTTCTACCATTAATACTCTTCCATCTTCATCCGAGTAAATCAATTTTGCTGGAATAGCCTCTTTAATGTATAAAACCACACCTCTTTTCTTACATTGAGTCAAAGAGGTAAATATTTTCCCTAATTTTGGTTGTAATAACAATTGTTCATGTTGTTTTTTAATGTGAACTTCTTGTAAACAAATTATATCAAATTTTAATTTCTCTAATTTATGGAAAGTTTTCCTTCTTTTAACAGCTGAATTAAGTCCATTTATATTCATTGTAATCAGTTTTTTTTCCTCCATGATTATGCTTTATATTTAGGTCTAACAGCTCTCGTGGATCTCACTTCACGCTGTTCTTTGTTATCAATCTGTCCCCCTATTGCTCCTTTCTCTTTTTCAATCTCCAGTTGTTCATCTTGAAACTCAATTAATGAACCCTCTTTCTCTGCTTCCTCTCTTCTTCCTCCGAAAAATTCTGCATGAAAAAGTTCTGCTTTCTCAATTGAGTCAATTCTATGTCTCTGCTCTTGCCACGTAAACATTAATCCTTCTGGAATCAGCCATCTATAATTCACTTCGTTTTCCAATAGTATTTTGGTCAGAAATCGATATTCTCTTCTCATCTCTCTCACTCTTCTAGGTATTTGTTTTAAAACCACAACCTCTTTACCCTTGTATTTCAGTATTTTCTCTCTTGCTACTTGTAATATTTGCGTTTTAATGGATTTTTTGGTAAATCTAATATGGACTTCCCTGGGTAATTTATTTCTCATCGCATATCTTGTATAGACTCGGTATATCTCATCTATTCCATCCATTATCTTTTCCTCTGTAATTTCCAAAGCATCTGCCAAAATTTCTATCATTACTACTGCCAAATTTTCTCCTTTTTCCTCCACTATATTTTGAAATCTGAGGTAAAATTCTGACCTTTCCATCTCCCACCTCAACATCCCACCTTTTTCTTGTTCAACCGCTGTTAATCTGCTGTCAATATTTCCAATCTTCTTCTCTCTTTGTTTTCCTTCTTCCTCAATTTTTTGGAATCTCTCCTCATACTTAACCATCATTTGTTTAATATTTTCCACTTTTTCATCAGTCTTCTCTATTCTTTGTTCAATATTTTCTGTTCTTTGTTCAATATTTCCTGTTCTTTGTTCAATGATATCTGATTTTGTCTTGAGTTCTTGGATTCCTTGAATAATCATCTGTAACTGTAAAGTTATTTTTTCTTGTTCCTTATCTTGCTTCAACATTGTCTGAATTAAACGTTGTCCTCCAGCTGGTGGGGAAGCAGAGGTAGAAGCAGAAATGCCAGATGGTATTGGTTTCTTGCTCATTTCAATATTTCCAAGACTTCAAATTCTTCTTAACTTTTAATCCAACTGGTAGAGCAGCCAATTATAATCCAAAATGGAGAACTCCAATGGTAAAAAACACGAAACCAAAGAAGAAACAAAAAAAAAAAAAGGAAGAAGAAAGATCTTCAGGTTCTTCTAGACCCTAATCCAATTACGAGATAGTCCACCATAAAAAAGGAAAAAATAGAAAGGAAAAAACAAACAAATCCAAAAATAATAATATTGATTAAAAGCAAAGAAAAAGGAAAAAGAAAAAAGAGAAAAAAGAAAAACAAAAAACAAAAAGTTCCTTCAGATTCTTCACACCTCAATCCAATTAAAAAATCTCAATAATCCAAAAAAAAAAAAAAAAAAATCAACCACAACAACAAAATAATCCAAAAAGATAAATATGAAAAGCAAAAAAGTCCCAATAGAAAAGAAAAGAAAAATAAAGAAGAAAAAAAGAAAAAACTCTGAGGCTTTCCCTTTAAAGTAAAAGGCAAAAATAAAAATATTACTAAAATTAAGATTTAGAAAAAGGCTAGCGAATGGGGTATATATAAGAAGACACACTGCACTTTGTTATTTATCCAAGGCTCTTGTTATGACTCTCTTCTCCAGCAGCTTCAAAGCCAAACCTCAAGTGTTGATAACAGTCCAGGAAAGCACCTGCAATAATATTTTACTGTGCTCTCCCTCTATCTTATCAGGTTAAAAAGTCCTTGAGATGAGGTCTTTTTGCAATTCTCTCCAATTCAAATAAAGATACTTTCAAGCCTCTAGTTGGCAGTGTTACAAAGTTTCTTAATGCTCTTTCTCCCCCCCCCGCCAGAGAAAAGGAATAATATATACAGAAAAAAAAGGAAAAAATAGCCAAAGGGAGCCTCTATCCTAAAGAAAGTTAAAAAATCAAAGGGAGCATAAAAATATATATAAAAGAAAATTCAATCCGGTTATCTACAAAGTCACAGTAAAATCTTTCCCAAAAAGTATAAAGAAAAGAAAAAAAAAAAACCAAGCCTCAATTTGACATCACTTTAAAAAACGCCGCTCAAAACAATTTCAGTCAAAAAAAAAAAAACTCACAGCTTTCTTCTTTATATCGAATGAACTTTCCAACCTTAGCGAATTTACAGCACAAAAAAGTTTTTCTCACCCAGCCGACACACTTCACTTCAATCACTTTCCTTCCGGAGCTGTCCCGACTTCAGCAGCTATGGAGGCTGCCTCTCCGCCGCCAGCAAAAGGGCTTCTTCCGGATCTAACCAGAGATTTTGCGATATCTCTGGGATCCTGGAACAATGCCCTTCATGATCACCGTCTCTACGGGACGGTTTAGGTCCGTTAGGACCGACCAGGGGCGAAAATATCGGCTGCGATCTCAGAGCCCTGAGATCGCAGCTGTATCGCCGGAACGAAGCTCCGCCTTCTTGTCCTAAAATTGGCACAGCTTTTAAGGCAGTTACTGCAGTTGTCAAACAAATCATATAGTTATTAAGAGAATCTGGTTTGGGATGGTGCAGTGGCCTAGAGGTGGATCTCTCGCCATGAAATCAGGAGGTTGTGAGTTCGATACTAGGTAAACGCAGATAATTTTCTCTCTGGGCACATAGAGATTACTGTATAAACCGAGTTTTTCAGCACATTTTTTGTGCTGAAAAAAACCCCCTCGGCTTATATTCGAGTCAGATTCCCCTCTGAAAAAAAAATGGTGTGGAGCTCCGAAGCTGGGCAGCGGCTTCCCTGCTTCCGTGTTTCCTTTGCAACTTTTAAGCATGGGGGTAATCGGAAGCAGAAAAGTTTTTGCTTGAGGATATATTGTTTTTTCTTTTTTTAACTGTTTTTGGGGAGGGGAAGACCCACCGCCATGTGAGAATGCTCAGACACGAAATCTATCTGACCGAAAATAAGTGTGTGTGTGTGGGGGGATTTTAACAGAGGGAAGATGTAGGGAGAAGGCAAAAGCGACGGAAGATCCTTCAAGAGAAACTGAGGGGGAGACTCATCCTTGGTCCAGATGAGCCCCCTTCCCCTTTCTCTAGGCTGAGAAAACAATGCAAGCCAAGGTTGCTTCGGCTCCACTCAGCTTCGATTCCTCAGCTCCAGCTGCTTTCAGTCCACTCGGGAGGAGGGGGAGGAGGTGGTAGTGGCGGCTCGCGTTGTTTTCTGAGCTCTAGGCTGAGAAAACAACGCGAGCCGAGATCGCTCCACTCAGCTTCGTTTCCTCAGCTCCAGCTGCTTTCAGTCCACTCGGGAGGAGGGGGAGGAGGAGGTGGTGGTGGCGGCTCGCGTTGTTTTCTGATAGTGAGATCATTTCCCAAATTAATTGATTCACTAACCCAAAAGAAGAAGATGTTGATGACAGTGGGAGGCAGGAGTCACTCTCTCCCTTGCAAGAAAAAAGCAAGAGCCATTCTTATGATCTCTCCCTCTCTCTCTCTCTCTCCCCGTAATACAGTCAAGCCCTTTCCAGCACGCGGGATCCGCCCCCGCCGCTTTGCACCTTGCAAATGCAAAAACCCCAGGGTTTTGCATTTGCAAGGTGCAAAGTGGCGAAGGCAGATCGTGTGTGCTGGAAAGGGCTTGACTGTATTACGGGGGGAGAGAGGGAGAGATCATAAGAACGGCTCTTGCTTTTTTCTTGCAAGGGAGAGAGTGACTCCTGCCTCCCACTGTCATCATCATCATCTTTTGGGTTAGTGAATCAATTAAACCTTTCATGATAGTGAGATCATTTCCCAAATTTCCCTTAAATCAGGGAAGAAATCAGAAACAAACCTTTGGACTGAGAATAAGCCTGTTCCTATGATGCCATTTTTGTTCACTGCAGTGTGAAAAGTGTGAAAAAACACACTTCTTTTTCTTCATCTTCTTGTTCCCTATTTACTGGTCTCTTTCAAAGAGGAAATTGTGAACATCAAACTTATTCTCAACTGTCCTAGTGAAAGTTTTTATTGGTATCTATTTTTATTTTTGAAATTTACCAGTAGCTGCTGCATTTCCCACCCTCGGCTTATACTCGAGTCAATAAGTTTTCCCAGTTTTTTGTGGTTAAATTAGGTGCCTCGGCTTATATTCGGGTTGACTTATACTCGAGTATATACGGTATATCTGCTGAACAAAACTCCGCAATGGAGATGGGAAGGGCATCTGGCCGGTAAACACTCAGCTTCATTCAGTCTCCCAGACTCCACCCTGTAAGGGATTATGGGGTTATTAAAAGACAATGAATCTGGCTTTCCACATTGACATTTCTCATCAGAAGCTGGCTGGAAAGGCTGCCAACCATACATGCTGGTTGCCAAGCACTTGAATTTTGATCACATTAACATGAGGATGCTGTGATGGTCGTACATGTGAGGACTGGTCATAATCACTTTTTTTTTTAATTGCTGTTCTAACTTTGAACGAATGGTTATTAATTCTGGGGCTACCTGTAACTCTGCCCTGGAGGCAGAAGATAAAGTTTTATCTAGTTATCCATGATAGCAAGTAGATTTTCATTCCAGGTAGTCCTCGACTTACAATGGCTCATTTAGTGACTATTCTTTTATTTTTATTTATTTTTTTAAGACGAACATGTACGGACAAAAACATAAAAACTTCCATCCATCTTCCAATTATATACATATAATTAGTGACTATTCAAAGTTAGAACAGCACTGAAAAAAGTGACGGATGACCCTTTTTCACACATGACCATTGCAGCATCCCCATGGTCATGGGATCCAAATTCAGATGCTTAGCAGTTGGTTCGTATTTATGACGGTTGCAGTGTCCTGGAGTTACGTGATCCCATTTTTGTGACCTTTTGACAAGCAAAGTCAACAAGGGAAGCCAGATTCACTTAACAACCAGGGTTACTAACTTAACGACACCCAGAAATTCATTTAACAATGGTGGCAAGAAAGGTCATAAAATGGGGCAAAACCAGAGGTGGGATTCAAAAAGCCCAGCTAATGGTTCTCTACCTGGTTGATGGGTGGGCGTGGCCATGGTGGGCGTGGCCTACTGGAACGTCCAGGAGGGGCTTTTTTCACCTTCCCCAGAGTCCGGAGGCTTCCCTCAGGCCTCTGGGAGGGCAAAACGGCATCCCCCTGGCTCCAGAGGGCCTCCAGAATCCAGAAACTGGCCCGTTTCCAGACTTCCGGAACTTCCTGTTCATCTGTTTTTCACCCTCCCAGAGCCTCCACGCAGACCCTGCACTTACCTGCATCAAAAATGGGCCACATAGACTTCCGGTTTGAGTTTCTTCACTGACAGACTGAAACCGTGATCGTGCGCAGTTTCAATCCATGCTCGCTACTGGAGCACCCCGAGCCAGCTGGCTTCGGGGCTAAGCCATCCTGTAGAGGAGGTTAAGAGGGGGGAGACTGCCAGCAGGGTTGAGGAGAGCCGCATCTCTCCTCCTCAGCTGGCCATTACTCCCTTTCCCGAAGGTAGTAGCAGCAGTGGTCAGAAATGGCCACCTCAAAGAAGAATTTGACTGGAAAAGAATGTGCAGGAGGAAGATAAGAAGTGAAAGTCTTGGTTGACCAGGTTAAACTGCAAAAGCAACAACGCAAGGTACTCTGGTATTTAATCTATTAAAAAATAACA
This sequence comes from Hydrophis major, assembly GCA_033807585.1. Taxonomy (NCBI): domain Eukaryota; kingdom Metazoa; phylum Chordata; class Lepidosauria; order Squamata; family Elapidae; genus Hydrophis; species Hydrophis major. The sequence continues at coordinate 9,235,005 of CM066333.1, read as the reverse complement.
TTGTTCCCAAAGAAGATTTTGAAGCAGCGAAGGAGAGGGAAAAGGGATAAGGACTTGGTTTGTTTTTTTCTCTTCCCTTCTATATACTGACAGCTAAGAGACTTAAGCAAGAAATTGAAAAAAAAAAATCCACTTTGACATCAACAGGCATTTAAGCTGAAAATAAAATGTCAAAGGGATAATAAAGATTTCTGGATACTTAAAAGCTTTTAAAAACAGGAAAGGAGAGAAAAAAAATAAAAGGGCAGGATCTAGAAAAATGGAGGAGACTGCCTGGAACTAAAACCTCAACAAGATTCCTAAAAGATACATTTTAACTGAAACTTGGCAACAAAATAGTAGAAACCCAGGAAGAGAAAGTTGAAAAAAGAAGCAAGAAGAAACAGCTTGGGATTATTTGGATTACTTGGTGATCTCTGGTTTTTTTGGTTACTGCATGTAAATGACTAAAATCAATCGGGTGGTTGTTTAAAAGTGTTTAAAATGGCACCACTTTTAGAAGAACTGAAAATGGAACTTAAAAAGTACAAAGAAGATGCACAAGAATGGAGAGGTTCTTTTGGTTTCATATTTCAACTCTTAGAAATGGAGATCAGGAACTATGAGAAACAACAAGAAACGCTTGCAGAACAAGAAGATTGGGACAAAGAAGAAGCCATCTTTAATGATCAAGTAATTTTATGTGAGGCAAAAAAAGGAAAGGGGGGAAAGAGAATGAAAAGTTTAAGATTTGAAAAAACAACCAAAAAAAGAAGAAGAATAGTTTGAAAAATAAATATAATATTAGAAAGCAAAAGAAGAGGGGGATTACAGAAGAGAGAATTAGAAGTAGAGAGACAAGGGGGTAAAAAGAGGAGGGAGAAGAAGAGAGGGAAGAAGGAAAGGAAAAGAAGTTATAAAGGACAGAAACAAGATATAGAGAAACAGGGCAAAGGTATAACAATTGAAAGTATAAGCCTGTTTAGAGATAATGGGTGAAAACTTAATTATAAAAGGGATTCTGCAAAGGTACATAAGATAGTATTGTTATATTACAAATAGAAATAATCTTTGAAAATATGCTTAAAATGATGGATAAAATATTTATTATAATCTAGTGGAATGCTTGTTAATAAACAAATGAAATAAAGTGAATGAGAAAATTAAATTAGGAAAGGATGGGAACATTTTAATTATTATTAATGATTTATAAAATATAAGTGAAGAGAAAAATGGGAAAAAAATAATTATGGAAAGTTTATAAGTGTTCCCAAGGAAGTATGATATTTAATTGAAAAGAAATGTTAAAGATGTTAAGATGTTAATGAATATTAATGATAGAATTGAATTGGAATGGAATGAGTGTTTTATTTACATATATATATAATCTTTTTTTAAGAACATAGTGTGTATTTTAAGAATGTACCAAGCAGAATTTGATTGGAAGTTATATATTATATTGAATGTTATAATCTTAAAGGTATACATTGAAGCTTAAATAAGAGTTGAATGGATAAAATTAAAAGATATACAGGTGTTATGTCTCCCCTTTAATTTCAGGCGAGCAAAACAAAAAGCAGCCGTTTCAGAATTACTTCAACTCAAAAACAAACCCCCACAAAATAACGGCTGGAGTAAATTCCAATATACAGCAATAAATCCCCACTCTGTCCGGCAACCTTGGCGTGGCAGTAAATCTCAAGCCTCAGAGAGTTTGCTGCATGTCTTCACTCCCAATTAGTCACTTTGCTTCTGGCGAATTCCACCAGCCCAGCCGTGTCCTTTTATTCACTTATGAAGCCTGCTAATTTCCCTAATTATGGACTAGCTCTACGCTTCCTTTCTAACTGGGTTTGTTTTCTTAGCCTCCTTCTGTTTCTTACGTCTAACCATAAGTTTTCCAGATTCTCATCTCTGCTGGAAAACTCTCTTCTGCCTTTCCTGTCCTGACAACTCTATTATTTTAGGTCTATCTTCCCTTGTTACATCCATCTCCTCATCCTGGTTACTATCCCAATCACTAAGCAATGCCACTCATATTTTGCTGCCATGTCCTCATCACTTGAACTCATATCTGCCACAGGAGCAGAATCCAAACCCAGAGCCACAACATAAAGGCATCATATTCCAATTAGTAACTGCAGGAGAAAATTTGTTTAATGAGAAAAAAATAATATGAAATTGAAACAGGACAGACAAAAGTATAAATATAATGATTTGAATTGAGATGAGATAATCAAAATAAAGTTGAGAAAATTAAAAGAGGGGGAAAACTATGTAGAAAATGTAAAACAGTAATAAGATATGGAATAGAACACAAGAATGAGCATGAAATTGAATTTGTGTCTGTATGAAGAAGTGTAACCAGGGACCATGCTATTTTAAAAAAAAAAGATATTTTATTTATATTGGGTTTTTTTGTGTGAAAACCCAAATAAAATTTTCAAAAATAATAATAATGGGCCACATAGAGACTCCTGGGAGGGAAGGGGTGGGCAGAGCCAGTCGGTTCAATGACTGGTTCAGCAAACCAGATGTTAATTTAACATCCGGTTCGACCAAACCAGGCTGAACCAGCTGATCCCACCCTTGAGCAAAACTCACTTAACAACAGAAATATTAGACTTAATTGTGGTCGTACATCGATGACTACAACCTCAATTGAAATATGTTTTGAATAAATTTAACAAATCAAACACATTTAATACATACATTTAATAACTAAAGTCAAATCAAGAAACACATGAGAATTCTTCCTTTTTCTCTCTCTGTTCCATGTTCCCAACTGGACAAAAGACTAAATCAATATTTTTTTTGCAATAGAACAAGATGTTGCAGCCTAAAAGCTTTCACGTTGATTATTTTTTTAATGGTGAAGGTAAATTCTCAGGTTTTTTTTTTTTTGTTATTGTTGTTCCATACCTATTCCATTTGAAGTCCTAGAACTGGTATTAGGTTCATTATAATGCTATATGCACCAAAACCTTTTTTCTGTTTTTGCTTTTGAACTCAAAATATTCCCCAACCATACTGTAATAGCTAAAGTTTGTGAGCATGTGAGAGTTAAGATTAAGAGTCTTCCAACTTGGCAAGTTGAAGACTTGTGGACTTCAACTCCCAGAATTCCTGAGCTAACATGACTGGAAGAGGAATTCTGGGAGTTGAAGTTCACAAGTCTTAAAGCTGTCAACTTTGAAGAGCCCTGGTTAAAATGAACAGTTGCAAGAACTGGGCATAGCTAGTCTAGTGAAGAGAAGGACCAGGGGAGATGATAGAAGTCTTCCAATATTTGAGGGGCTGCCATAGAGAGGAGGGGGGTCAAACTATTTTCTGAGACACCCGAAGGCCAGATAAGGAATAATGGATGGAAAGTGAACAAGAAGAGATTCAACCTGGAAATAAGGAGAAACTTTCTGACAGTGAGAGCAACCAACCAATGGAACAGAAGTTGCCTTCGGAAGTTGTGGGAGCTTCATCACTTGAGACTTTCAAGAAGAGATTGGACTGCCATCTGTCAGAAATGGTGTAGGGTCTCCCGCTTGGGCAGGTGGTTGGACCAAATGACCTACAAGCTCCCTTCCAGCTCTGTTAATCTGTATGATGGCAACATGCTCACAATCAAATCAGATCCATCATTACGACTAATTCCAAGATCTTTTGTGAGTTCTTTTTGTCAAAAATCTTTGTTGAGAACATGATTATAGTCTGATTAAAGGGCCATTGTAAATCACTGCTCTCCATTCTGAGTGCCAGAGAACAAAATTGTTCTTTTCAGCACAGTGATCAAAACACACTGAATGTGAATATTCTCACGCGGATTCCCAATCTTTCTCTTAGAACTTCTTCCACTCAACAAAAAGACCAAAGACATAATTACAAAGAGGTAACAGAGAGTTCTGGCAATCTTAGGCCATTTCAAAGACTAGGGGTGACACAATAGTGTAGGAAGTTAGCACCCACCCCTCTCCTAGAAAAATGAAACATCCTAGGAAATATTAAAAAGGCAAAATATTTCCACTAAAAAGAGTAGAAACTCACCTCAGAAGCAGAAGCTCACCCCCACCTCTTTTTTAAAATAAAGTTTTATTGAGTTTTAACAAAAGAAATAAAACATCTTATTTGAGTACATCATGGTTCCGGGTTATCACATTTCCATACAGACACAATTTCATATGCATATTCATCTTATGTATTCAACTTCATATCTTATTACTCTTTTTCCAACTTCTCACTATTTCTCCCTTTACATCTCTTAATTTTCTTTTATGGTTATCTAATTTTCTTTTTGTTCAATTGTATTTCTTTTACCTAAATTTCTATATCTTTTTATTCATTGTACTTATACTTTTGTCTGTCTTGTTTACAATTTCATATGTTCCCTCATTCTTCTCAACATTCTTAAGAAGCAAAATTCCCCCTATAATTGCCAATTGAAGTGCAACACCTTTAAATCTTATTGTTATTATCATATGAAATCTCATTAAACATTGATTTTGTGCATTCTAAAATTATAACATTCAAATTTCTAATATCTATTTTATATCATGTAGATCTCATCATTCAGACTCTGCTTGGTACTTCCCCTTGAAAATGTAAAAAGAAAAATTCTAAAAACATAGCAAAAACAATATATATACACATATACATATACATATACATATACATATACATATACATATACATATACATATACATATATACATACATACATACATACATACATACATACGTAAACAAAATAGTTATTCAAAATCATTCTATACTGGTATGAACCTTGTAAATCTTTCACATTTCTTTTCAATATCTATCAATCTTTGAGAACAATTGAAATGTTTCCCTTGCTTCTTCATTATTACTTAACTGTTAATAAACATACCATTTAATAGTCATACAGTTTTATCTTATAAATTATTTACTATTAATAAGCAAAATAATTATTCAAATTCATTCTAATAACTGGTATAAATTTCCTTATAAATCTTTCACACTTCTTTTCAATATTTTATCAATCTTTAGAAACAACTGCAATGTTTCCCTCTCTTCTTTATGATTGCATTAATTATAAATAAACATATCATTACATAACAATACAGTTTTATCTCATAGATTATTTACTTATTTCATTTCTAACTCATTACAGTATTCTACTGTCACAACACTATCTTTTGTACCTTTGCAGAATCCTCACTTTTAACTTAATTTAACCATTGTCTCTGTGTTTTCTAGCTGAGCAAATACCTTTAATCCTAGTACGTTTCCCCTTTTTCTTTATTTCCTGTTTTTGTCCCTCATAAGTTCTTTCCCTTTCTATCTTTCCCCTTTTCCTCATCCCCTTTTTTATACCCTTCTCTCTCTCATTTTCCCTTCTGTAGTTTTCTTTTCTGCTTCTCCTTGCTGTTATACTTCTTTTTCAGACTATTTTTCTTTTTGGCTGTTCCCTTTGATCTCAAACTTTTAACTCCTTTCCCCCTTTTTCTCCTTATGACCACACTTTGCATTATTTGATCATTGAAAATGGCTTCTTCTTTGTCCCACCTTTCTTCTTGCTCTTGAAGCTTTTCATTTTGCTTTTCATAGTTCAGGATCTCCATTTCAAAAAATTCAAATACGAAGCCAAAGGAACTTCCTCCCCTTTCTGCATCTTCTTTCTGTTTTTTAAGACTCATCTTCAATTCCTCCAGGAGTAATGCCATTTTAAACACTTTTGAACAACCACCCAATTGACTTTAAGTAAAAACAGAAACAGAAAAAAACAACAACAAACCAAAGCCAAAAACTTTTTTTTAAAATCACCAAATGATCCCAGAGTGTTCCTTCTTGTTTCTTTCCTTTACTTTTCCTTTCCGTGGGTTACTGTATCTTTTAATAAGATTTCAGTTACAATATATCCTCGGGAGTCTTTTCAAAGTTTCGCTGTTAATCCTCTTTATTTTTCCAGGTGGCACTCCATTTTTCCATTATTCCAAGTCCCACCCTTTTGCCTCCACTCTTCTCCTTTTTAGGGCTTTAAAATGACCAAGAAAAAAATCTTTATTCTCCTTTTGACACTTAGATTTCAGCTTAAGGTTGTCTATTAATGTCAAAATAGATTAATATAAATTTCTTTCCATACCATTTGTAATTGTCAATATAAAGGTTAAAAAAGGGTTTTTAACCTCCTTTTCTCTCTCCTTCGCCGCTTAAAGATCTTCTTTCAGAAGTATCCCTCTAGGTACTTTTAGATTCAGGGTACCTTGCTTAGATGTTCTCTGTTGTTTAGCTCAGTTTGTCCTGCTTCCCTCTTTGTCTTCCTCCTGCACAATCTTATCCAGTTGGGTTCTTCTTTGAGGTGGCCATTTCTGACCACTGCTGCAACCGCCTTCGGGGAAGGGAGTTTAGACCAGCCAAGGAGGAGAGATGCAGCTCCCCTCCACTCAGCTATCAATCTCCCCCCTCTTCACCACCTCTACTGGGTGGCCTCAGCCCCAAATCCAAAGGATCGGGGCGCTCCAGTGACGAGCACAGATTGAAACCGCGCAGATTTCGGTCTGTCGCTGAAGAGACCCAAACCGGAAGTCACCCCCACCTTTGTTAATGGGCTGGCCATTAAGGCCTAGGCCAAAGTATTCCACATAACAAAGGTCTCTGCCTCACCACCTCGCCTGGGAAAATTGTATCAGCCAACACTCAGCTGAAGCCATGTGGTCCAGACAAAGCCTACAAAGTTAGCTAAGACCCGCCCCCCTCCACCCCTGGAAGTCTGACAGCCAATGGGATACATTTCTTACACAGGAATAGGAAATACTATGGTGGGACTCAACAGAGTTTATATAACTAAGGGACCTTCAGCAACTCAGCACTTTCACCCAAGGCATGTGATCCTATCCACCATTAAACCATCTTTCCAAGCAGTCACCACGTTTCCAGTGTCTTTCTTCCCCACTTGGAACTGAACCCAGAAGGATAATTCTGCCAACAATAGCATAGTTCCAATATCTGTCTAGGAATTATGTCTCATTTCCGAAGAGGTACTTATAAAACCAGTAAGTAAAATAATGCAGGTAATCATCCACTTACAAGTTTATTTAGCGACTGTTCAAAGTTACAACGGCTCAGGGGGGGAATTTTTGATCATTTTTCACACATACGATCATTGCAAAATTTGGCAACTGACTCATATTTATGACGTGCAGTGTCCCTGGGAGTCAGAGGACCCCCTTTTGCGAACTTCTGTGAAGCACAGTCAACGGGGAAGCTGGATTTGCATAACAAATGTGTGACTAACTGAACAACTGCAGTGATTTACCTCAAAGTTTTGGCAAGAAAGGAGGTGAAATGAGGGCAAATTGACAATTCTGTTTAAATTAAACATTGATTAACTCTGATTAAATTTAAAAACAAACAAACCGCAAAGTACTTTTGTTTCCACGTGGAAAACCGCTTCAGAATTTCGTGCTTGATGTGGAAAAGAATGTTAATTTTGATTTTGGGTTTTACAGATTAGATTGATAGAATTTTTATAGAAATGACTTTGTTCTTATTATTATGGAAAAACAAAAAACTGTGATTTGAGGTTAATTATGCCCTATTCTACTGCAACAGGGAGAGTGTGTCCCACTGCTCCTTTATTTACTTTTGGATTTTGCATTTTATAATATTTTATAACCTGATTTTTAAAAAATGTTTGAAAAAAACCTAACTTTAAGAACTGCAGATATTCACTTGACTATGGCAAGAACTAAACTAAAGAGGAACTAAGGAGCCTTTTGATGCGGGTGAAGAAGGAGAGTGCAAAAGTTGGCTTGAAACTCAACATTAAGAAAGCTAAAATCATGGCATCCGGCCCTCTCAATTCCTGGCAAATAGATTGGGGAAGAAATGAAGGTAGTGACAGATTTTATTTTCCTGGGCTCCAAGATCACCGCAGAGGGGGACTGCAGCCAAGAAATTAAAAGATGTTTGCTCCTTGGGGAAGAAAGCTATGGCAAATCTAGACAGCATACCCAAAAGTAAAGACATCCCTCTGCCAGCAAAAGTGCATATAGTCAAGGCTGTGGTTTTCCCAGTTCCAAGGTGAGGCTGTGAAAGTTGGACCATAAGGAAGGCTGAGCACCAAAGAATGGAGGCCTTTGAATTCTGGTGCTGGAGAAGATTCCTGTGAGTCCCTTGGACTGCAAGGCGATCCAACTGGTCAGTCCTAGAGGAGATCAACCTTGGCTGCTCTTTAGAAGGCCAGATCCTGAAGATGAAACTGTGAGGAGTGTATCTATTTTGTGACTCAAAACTCAAGATGAAAAAGGGAGGTTTAAGCTTTGCTTTTCATTCTCTCCTCAATTGCCAGAAGGGGAGGACCCATCTGCAGATGTTTTATTCCAATAAAGCTTTTTTCCTTGGATCAACTTTGAATCCTGGTGGTTTTTCTTAGCCACAATCTCACAATTTGGGGGCTCATCCGGGATCCTCGACGGTGGTTGACTGGAAAGCGGGGACCAGGTAAGAGAGTGGCCACAACCTCCCATTGAGAGGCACCTCTCCCCGAATTCGGTCAGATTCCCGAGGTGACTGGGAAATCCAGACGATCCTTGGAAAAAGAACTGAGATGAAATGCCGGCTGAGAGTGTGTGAGAACGATCTGAGTTGGGGACACCCACGCATCCTTTGACTTCGGAGAGTCCAGGAGTGATCAGATCAGGTAAACTTTGTTTCCTTTCATTTGTAGCCCAAAAGAAAGAGGTCCTTAAACTTTCTGGGAGAATCCAGCATCTGCTGGAGGACTGGGCTTAGGAGTCTGAAAGAGAGGGGTCCTTAAACTCTCTGGGGGAATCCAGCGTCCACTAGAGGACCAGGACTAGTGAGTCAAGGCTCTGGGAGTCTGAAAGAGTAGAAGATGGGAAAGGGACAGAGTGAGGCTCTGGGAGCCTGGAAGAAGCCTGTCTGGGACAGGGAAAATTTGACAATGGCAGAAAACCAATTCCGGTAGATTCGCCCCTGGGACAGCTACTCCAGCAGTGGTTCTCCCCGAATCTAAAGGAATTCACTAGACATCTCAAAAAGAAAAACATGATTTATCTTTGTCGAGACCGATGGCCAAAATACTCTTTGATTGATCCTAAATTCCCATATCACTGGAGTCCTGAGTGGGAAACCAGTACCTATAGGATGACCAAATTGCGGGACTATATTCTCCAACACAAAATGACCACTCAAATTGCATACATAGATGTATGGTTTCATGTGAAATTTGAAGGTCCCATCCTTCCAATCGAGGGACAATACATGTCTCAACAGAAAAGCAATGAGAGTGAGACGGACGATTGGCTGCAGAGTCTGCCGCCCGCAAATCCTAATTTGAATAATGTGCCCGCCAATGTTCCTATGGCACCACTGCCATTGCCGGTGGCAAAACCCCCTCCTCAGCTGCCCCTTTATCCGTGGCTGAGAAAAGAAGTGGAAGGATTAAAGAGAAGTGTTCAGGATTTTCCATTCAGAGGAAAACCTGAAGTGGATGCATTTTACCTTAAGGGAAATGCCCAATGGGGTCAATGCTGCAGGCAACCCAGTGACAGTCTTTGTGGTGTCCCCATAAAACCAGCCGAGTTGCAAGAATTGAAAAAGACTCTTCCAAAACTTCATGAGAATGCTTATGAGGTGGCTGAACAGTTAGATCTATGGATGGGTCTGAATGATTACACGTATCAGGAGTTGATTTTTTTACTCCTGAGGAGCGAAATCTCATTCAGACTTCAGCCTGGAGAGCATGGGATGCAACAGTGAATGGGCAACAAGAGGTGGCAGCAGATCAAAAATTCCCCATAGCAGTTCCAAATTGGGATCCAAACACTGTGGCTGGCAGAGCAAGTATGAGGGATATGAGAGCAATGATCATGGAGGGGATAAAATTGGCAGTCCCACAAGGAAGAAATTTAACTAAAGCCTTTGAAGTAAGCCAAGACAAAGATGAATCCCCTGGAGATTATTGTACCAGGCTCCGAGAAAGTCTGGCCAAGTACTCAGGAGTAGATCCCAGCATGCCTACTTTTGAATCCATGCTGAAAATGCAGTTCGTGACCGGGGCTTGGCCAGATATCCAAAAGTTGATAGTTTGGCGTGCCAGTCTGCCTGGCCCAGCTTGGCCAGAACTTCCTTGGCAGACCTGACAGCCCTTTCTGCCATTCCATTACTTGCTGGGTGAAAAAGGGCTGTGAGAGCGTGTCTGATGCCCAGATTAGCTGTGAAGATGGCAAACTTGTTGGAACTGAATTGGGGGCCATTATCTGAAACTAATGTGTCAGGAAGTCCATGAGTAGCAAACAGTCTGGTCAAGGCCCTTGTGACAGCCAGCGTTGTGGTGGAGGGTAACAAGGCTACTTCAGTCCATTTGGAGAATGAATCTACAACCACCAGGAATGTCCTCCCTTGTATGGGACCAGCCAGGTCTACATACAGCCTGGCCCAAGGGCCCCCGAATCTTTCCACTTGGTTGGGGCAGCTGCTGGTGGGGCTGCTCTTGTTGCCTGGCAGGGCTGGCACGTGTTAACCCAGCTGGCAATCCGGGCATCTAATCCTGGCCACCAGACGTAGCTGCGGGCCAAGGCCTTCATCCTTACGATGCCAGGGTGACCCTCGTGCAGTGCCCTTAAAACTGGTTCTTGCAAGGTGGGTGGTATGACCACCCTTGTCCCCCATAACAGGCAGCCCTGTAGTGAAGAAAGCTCCTGCCTGCGGGTCTTAAATGGCATGAATTCAGGGGAGAACTGAATGTCAGGCCACCCCCTCCCTACCCAGTCCAGGACTTGAGAAATAACACGGTCCCTCTTGGAGTGTGCAGCAATATCCCCAGCTGAGACAGGTAGGTTAAGTTCATTGCAGTCGAAGATTGCGTGGATGGGAGCTGGGTCCTCGACTGGCGATGGCAGGGGGCATCTGCTGAGGGCATCAGCATGGCACAGGTTCTTCCCCAGGCGATGTACCAGTGTGTAAGAGTAGGCGGCCAGAAATAAAGTCCATCTGGTCATTCTCGGGCATAACACCTGTGGGGTTTGCTTATCCCCAGCTAGCAGTCCTAATAGAGGTTTGTGATCCGTTACAAGTTCAAAACTTTGGCCATAAAGGAACTCATGGAATTTTTTTACAGTGGCCACAGCTGCTAAGGCCTCCTTATCGATCTGACTATAGTTCCTCTCTGCAGCGGAGAAAGTTCTTGAAAAATAGGCAATGGGTGCCTCTGATCCATTTGAGAGCCTATGGCTCAATACAGCTCCTATACCAAAGGGTGAGGCATCAGAGGCTAACACTAGGGGCAGGTTTGGGTTAAACTGAACTAACACAGAGTTTGAAGTTAAGAGAGACTTCACTGCTTGGAAGGCGTGGGCTTCCCTTTGTCCCCATTGCCATGGGGCTTTCTTATCTAGGAGCCTATGTAGGGGTTCAGCTACAGACGCTTTGTGAGGCAAAAAGGAAGCATAAAAATTAAGGAGTCCCAAAAAGGCCTGCAATTCAGTTTTGTTAGAGGGAGTGGGTGCCTCGTGAATAGCCCTAACTTTACTCTTTATGGGGTGAATTCCAGATGCATCAATTCGATAACCCAGGAAGTCTACCTGTTTGGTGGCAATGGTGCATTTGTCTTTTTTCAATTTAAGCCCGTTTTGCCTCAACCTGTCAAGGACAGATCTCACTCTGAGTAAAAGTTGTGTTTTGTTGGTGGCAGAAACTAAAATGTCATCGAAGTATGGAACCACCCCAGGTAGGCCCTGGAGGATTCTTTCCATGAGTGATTGGAAAATGCCAGGGGCTACGCTAACTCCAAATTGCAAACGTCTACATCTAAATGCGCCCTTGTGAGTAACTATAGTTTGTAGGTCAGCAGTGTGTTGGTCAATGGGAAATTGCTGGTATGCCTGGGACATGTCTAACTTTGCAAAAATTATGCCTGGCTCAAAAGAGTGGAGCAGGTGTTGGATTACAGGTACTGGGTATGCGCTAATTTGTAGGAAACGGTTGAGGGACGTCTTATAATCAGCGCAAATTCTCACGCTGCCATCTTTTTTTAAAGGGGTGATTATGGGGGTTTCCCACTTGGTGAAGTGTACCTGTTCTAGCACCCCCTGTTTGATAAGTTTATCTAATTCAGCATCTAACTTAGGCCTAATGGCGAAAGGTACCCTCCGAGGTTTCAAACGAATTGGGGTGGCTTGTGGACCCACATCAAAAGATATGGGGGTGCCTGAATAGCAGCCTAGTTCACTACTGAAAACATCAGAGTAGTCTTTAAAAAGGGCATCTACATCAGAATTTTCCACAGAGTGAATTCCTGTAACATTGAGGCCTAGGGCAGGAAACCAATCTAATCCTAGCAAGCTAGGAAGGGCACCATCTACGACCACCAGTGGCAAGTGACCCCTAAAGTTTTGGAATTGAATGAGGAATTTTCCCTTACCCAGGACTGGAATGGTCTTCCCCTGGTAATCCCGAAGAGTCAGGTGGCAGTTGGTCAGTTTCTTTTTTGAGAGTGAAAGCAGCAACTTCTTCAGGGAGGCCCACGAAATGATGGAGAGGGTTGACCCGGTGTCTACTTCCATTCAGCAGGGCTTACCTTCTACAAAAAGAGAAATGCTTAATTTGTTAGGCCTAGAGGTAGTGTTGTTTGCGTGGTAACAATGTTCCACTTGCCTTTGGTAGGAGGCAGAAACTTGAGGTCTTTGTATGGAGGCCTGCTTAGCTTGGCAAACCCTGGCTATGTGCCCTTTCTTCTGGCAGTTCAGACAGATAACATTTCTGAATCTGCAGGTTGATCTATGGTGGTTGCCCCCACAGTTCATACAAGGGGTTTGCTGTTTGGCTGTCTGCTTGTTGTATTTCCTAGGTGGCCCTGGGGGGGGGGGCTTGGACACGTGAGGCGGTTTACCTCCAGAGGTTCTTCTTCCACTTCTTGGGAGACCTCATCATAGTGGACTGTAGCCTGCCCTTGCTTAGGGGTGTTCCCCTGAATTTCAGCTGCTGATAATTCTGACAATTCAGCAGCCTGAGCTTCCTCAATAGCTGAGGCTAGGGTTAAGTCTTTTTTAGCCAGTAACCTCCTTTGCAGTTTTAGGTCCCTTACTCCTTCCACAATTTGATCGAGCAGCATGTCCTCAAGGTAGTCCCTAAAACCGCAATGTATGGCAGCCGATCTCAATGCTGCCATGTACTGACTCACAGTCTCCCCTTCAGCCTGAGTTCTTCTTCTAAAAGCCAATCTCCTGGCTATCTTAGAGGATCTGGGGCAGTAGTGATTTGACAAGATTTCTCTCAACTCATCCCAGGGAATAGCCTTTATAGAACGTGGGGACACTAGCGCAAAGGCTGTGTCAAAAACTGTGGCCCCACAGAAACTTAAAAAATAGGCGCTTTTCCTTAGATCCATGGCTTCATCTAGCTCAATGGCATTTAAAAAGCATTCAAACTTATTCATATATGATTCCCATGTTTCTGCCCCCAGTTGGAAGTGCGGGAATGTCGGATTAGAGGCCATTAGAGTGGCAGCATTGGTTTCCTCAGTTGAGGAAAAAATAGAGTTTTCGCTTTTAGAAAAGCGTTTCTGGCTGCGCCTGTCAGCGGCGTTCGGCTCCTCAGCTGAGAGGGCTTTTAAATTTTGCGCTCTTTGGAGAGCGTCAGTGGCGGTGACTCGATCAGCTCGTAGCGGCTTCGGCTCTTTCTTGTTGTGACTTCGGCTCGATTTCCTGCCTGGTCGTCTTAGCTGTATCCCGCCCTCGTCGCCAGTGTTGTGGAACAGCGGTTACAAAGGGAGACGGAGCCAGGCTAAAAGCTAACAACTTTATTCTAGCGAAGAAAGGGTCGCCGTGGCTGCCGAAACTATCTGACAGCCAGCTGGCGGCGACAGCTGATGCCGTTTGACAGCTCCCTTTTATAGCCGGCTGTCAAACGGCATCAACCAATGGGAGCGATCGGCGCTCCCGCGTTGGCGGCGGACCAGAGGGAGGACTGCTGCTAGTCTTTGAACACAGCAGGAATGATCCTGAGAGTGGAAGAAAACAACAGTTTCCTTTGTTGTTTGGACAGGCTTTGGAAAGTTAGTGTCCCTTGAGAAAAGGAAAGGGATTATGTTGATTCAATATATGGATGATTTGTTGCTGACTGGGGAGAAAGAAGGAGAGGTTAGGGCAGCATCTGTTTGTTTTTTTTCTAAATTGGCTAAAGGAACAAGGATTGACAGTTTCAAGGGAAAAGATCCAGTTTGTGGAAAAGAAGGTGAAATATTTAGGGCATTATATCCAGCAGGGAGTGAGGTCCTTGGATCCTGAAAGGGTGAAAGGGATCATGAGCCTGGCTCCCCCCAGAAATAAGACAGAAGTCAGCAAAGCGCTTGGATTGTTGGGGTATTGCAGAGTTTGGGTGGATCAATACACTGTGTTAGCCCAATTCCTGCACAGGAAGCTGGTAGGAAAAGGAGAGAGTATAGAATGGTTAGAAGGAGATGATGAGAGATGGGAAGTTTTGAAGAAGGCATTGTCATCCGCACCGGTTTTGGCTTTGCCCAATTTGAAGCTCCTATTTCATCTGTATGTGTCAGCAGCTCAGGGAAGGGGACTAGGAGTGTTGGCGCAGAAGAAAGGGGGTGCAATACCAGCCCATCGCTTTTCTGAGCAAAACTCTGGAGCCGGTGGTGAGAGGATGGCTGGTGTGTGTGCAGGCTGTGGCTGCTACAGCTATGTTGGTGGTAGAAAGCAGTAAGTTAACCTTTGGGGGGGGGCTTGTTGTGCATTCACCCCACCAGGTTACTTCTATGCTAAGTCAGTTGGCAACAACTTGGATGACAGAGGGGCGGATTCTCAAATATGAGACCATTTTGAGAACCAGCCCTGATGTAGTGATTGGGACAGATAGGAATTTGAATCCAGCCGAATTTTTGGAAGGAAGAAGACAGGAGTGGGAAGCTGAGGATCATGATTGTTTGTTGCAAGTAGATTTGATGACAAAGGTGAGGGAGGATCTGGAAGAGACTCCTCTGAAAGAAGGGGAGAAATGGTTTGTGGATGGATCAAGCAGGGTTGAGGAAGGGAAAAGGAAGTCAGGGAGTTGTTTGCTTTAAAGAGGGCTCTGGAGTTAGCTGAAGGGATTGATGTGACAATCTGGACTGATTCCAAATACGCCTGGGGTGTGGTCCATACCTTTGGTAAGATCTGGCAGGAGAGGGAATTTATCAAGGCTGATGGGAAACAAGTTGAACAATTACAGCTTGTGGAACAGGCCTTGGAGGCCCTGCAACTGCCAGGCCAAGTGGCAATAGTACATGTGAATGCTCATCAGAAAGGAAATACCGCAGAGGTAGTTGGGAACAGGTGGGCAGACAAGTAGGCGAAGGATGTTTGAAAGTAAACAAGAAAGCAGGGGAAAAAAATGGGAGGGCGACCCCGAGTGGGCTGGCCTTTCCAGAGAGTACAGATTGATTTCACCGAATTACCAGAAAAAAAAAGGGGGGGGGATGGAAATACTTGCTTGTGATTACACTGGGGTCTCTCCATTCCAGATGCTAATGGGGCGACCTTACTTGGCAAAAATAGGGAATCCAATTCCTGAATTCAAAGATTTGTTCTTGAGGAAATATTTGCAGACACTGTCCAGGCCTTTGTTTTCTCTCCATAAACAGGGACTATTGGTGCAACGACCACCTCTTGCTGGGAGCCAACATCCCTTTGAGACTGGAGATTGGGTTCTGATAAAGACTTGGAAAAGTGAAAAGCTGCAGCCCAGCTGGGAAGGCCCATACCAGGTGCTGTTGACAACTGAATCTGCAGTTCGCACTCGGGAAGGAGGCTGGATGCATTACAGCAGAGTCAAAAGGGCACCGGAACCTGAAAGACCTTGGAGGGCAGTTCCAGTGGATGGTCAGCCGCTGAAGCTCACTTTGAAAAGATGAAGAAATCTGAACCCTGGACTGAGTTAATTGTCTATTCTAGGACTAGGACTGGGAATTTCCTGGGGAAGCGAGGATTCACATCAACCCCAAAATGTTACTTGGGTTGTACTTGATTCCCATTCAGATATAGTCAATTGGACTAGCGGAAAGAGGCCTCCCAATACTTGGTTTCCAGAACTGCAATTTGACTTGGGAAGGGTCCTCTTGTCCACCACCAATCACAAGTTCATAAAGAAACACCATTTTTACATCTGCTCTGGACATAAAACTGAAAGAAGCTACAACAAGACTTGTGGAGGGGCCGATCAGTATTATTGTGCAGACTGGAGTTGTGTGTCTATGGGACACATCTGGTAGGACCCTCTGTTCAAAAGGTGATCCGATGTAGATCATTCCAGGATAGTGCAGGACTCCATGAAAAAACTGAGGGAAGGGTTGAATCAAAGGGAAAGAGAAAGAGATGACCATCAAGGGTGGTTTGAATCTCTTTTCAATACATCACCTTGGATAACCACCCTAATCTCCACCTTAATAGGACATTTAATTTTGTTACTATTGATTCTCACCTTTGGTCCATGTATCTTCAATAAATTAATGAAATTTGTGAAAGATCGAATTGACAGAGTACAAATAATGGTGTTAAGACAACAATATGACCCATTGGGACACCTAGAGGAATCTCCTGAAGAAGGATGGAAGACAGCAGATCTGTTATTAACTGAGTTTGAGTCAAAAATGAAACAAGACCAGGGGGGATTGTGAGGAGTGTATCTATTTTGTGACTCAAAACTCAAGATGAAAAAGGGAGATTTTCCTTTGAAGTAAGGAAAGTACCAGGCACCAGTTAAAAGGCGCCAATTAAAATGTCGACCAATCTTGGAATGCCTTTGAAGTGCTGGGAATTATTGAAACCCCTTGGAACATTTCTGAAGTAGGGGGGGTACCAATTGAACTGTTGAACTATCATGCACTTCGCGCATGATATGTCGATGTATGCCCTCGTGTTAGGGAGGTGTTCGCTGCGTGCTATGCACATATAAGGTAATAAATTGTAACCTGTGTTCTAGAAGGTAGATTGTAAACCAAGCCATTTGCATAATGGGGAGGTGGGATAGTTTTGGGTATAAGAGTAGAGCCTTTAAGCTTTGCTTTTCGTTCTCTCCTCAACTTCCAGAAGGGAGGACCCATCTGCAGATGTTTATTCCAATAAAGCCTTTTTCCTTGGATCAACTTTGAATCCTGGTGGTTTTTCTTAGCCACAATCTCACAAAACTCAAATACTTTGGCCATCTCATGAGAAGGAAGGACTCCCTGGTGAAAAGCTTAATGCTGAGAATGGTTTATGGCAAAAGAAGAAGGAGATGGCAGAGAAAGAGGTGGCTAGATGGAGTCACTGAAGCAATAGGTATGAGCTTAAATGGACTCTGGAAGATGCTAGAGGACAGGAAGGCCTGGAGAATGTTGTCCATGGGTTTGCGATGGTTTGGATCCGACTTCGCAACTAACAACAACATGGCAGGAACATTCGTAAAATAGGGCAAAACTCCATCAACAAACTTTTCACTTAGCATACAAAATTTTGGCCTCAGTTGTGTTTTCCTCCAAGGATCATTAATTAGGTTGTCACTGACTGCAAATATATGGTAGTAGCCTAGATTTTAGCCCTTAGCCTAGATTTTTCTGGTTCTCGAAGTAAGAAAACTTTTGGTTTGTTAAATTATTCCCTTCAATTAATGTGAAAAAAAAATCCCTGCAATATTGCATCAAATGAATAGCAGAAGCACCATATTAAACATTAAGCAGAGTGGAGCCTTGCTATAATTAAACTCAGGTTCTCTCTAAAGTGATATTTAAAGATACATAAAGCTTTCCAAGATTACCCAGTTGGAATTTGCTTAGTTATTATGCAGAACTTTATTCAAGTAAATATTCTTTAAGGTGGCATTAAGGAAGTATCTGTAGTTAAATAAAAATACATTCAATGAAGAAAAGGGCAGGATTGATTCATTTGAAAAGTACACAACATGATGCATTGCCGGCTTGGTACAGATAGATATGTTTTTATTTCTTTATGTATTTATTAGTTGAATAGATGGCTAAAAAAACATCACTCAGAAGAAATGCCCCAAAGAATAGAACCATAACAATAAAACACAGAACAGATTTACAAGCATTATAAAACAGAACACTGTAAAAAAAAAATTAAAGCAACATTAGTTCGGTGTTTCATACTAAAGTCTCCTGCAGAAATTTGAGGCTTCAAAACCAGAATTAAGATTAAATATTCTTTGTTCAATGTTTTCCTTAATTTTTAGCTTAACACTGTCAGGACTGGCATATTTTTTAAAAAAAATTTTTCCTTCCTCCCTTCCTTCCTTCTTTCTTCTCTTTCTACAAATATCCTCTTCTTTCAACATTTTCCTCAATTTGCAACTTAACATTGCAGGACTGGCAGAAATTCTCTTCTTTTTCCCTTCCCTTCCCCCCGTCCTCTTCCCTTTCCTTCCTTCCTTCCTTCCTTCCTTCCTTCCTTTCATTTCTCTTTCTTTCTTGTCATTATCCATCCAAACTTTTCTTCCTCCTAATCCTTCCACAGACAATCAAGGTTTATAATGTATCTTCTTCTTCTTTAAGGACTCATTCTCATTTGAACAGCTATGAGAAAGCACCCACTCTCTTTCCTATATTAAACTTGTATTTCTTTCAAACTTTGATTTCTTTTTGTATGTATGGATACTATAGGGATAAAAAAAAAACAAACCCCTATGCTCTTTCACCAGTTTATGTTGACAAGCCCACAGCTCATGCCAAAGCATCATTATTTATTAGCATGACTCTTTGTGAAATGGGAAGAGGGCGTTGAAAATGATCACAGTGTTCACTTTAAGTGCCCATTAGTTCGAAGAGCAACTTATCAACAAACTAAAACAGGCCTGGAAAAAACTTTTAATTAAATTACCCTAATTAAAGGTAATGGAATTCAGAATGTGTGTGTGTGTGTGTGTATGCGATGTTCCATAAGCAGAACACATTCATTGGGTGTCCAATTCAGATAATAATCATTGCAGTGGTGGAATTCAAATATGTTTACTACCTTTTCTGGGGGCGTGACTTGGGGGGCGTGGCATGGCTTGGTGGATGTGGCTTGGTGGGCGTGGCAGGGGAAGGATACTGCAAAATCCCCCTTCTCTCCCCATCCCACTAACCTGCTTTCCAGCTCCGTTCTCCTGTGCAGGGCAACCAAAGGAGACCCATCCGATCAGCTGGGACTTGGAAGACAGAGAATAGATGGTATCATTGTAATATTAGTTACCAAAATAATAAGAGGGTTGAAGCCTGTCCAAAACATTCAAATGAGGTTCTTTTCAAAGCATATGGAATAAACACCCCTCTTGAGGATAGGGAAACAGCCAATTCATCGCAAGCCTTTGGAGTCCTGAGTGCGATTCTAGCATCGTGGTACGATGGCACAGTGGTTAGAGTGCAGTACTGCAGGCTCCTTCTGCTGACTGCCATCTGCCTGCAATTTGGCAGTTCGATCCTCACTGGCTCCAAGTTAAGTCAGCCTTCCATCTTTCCGAGGTGGGTAAAATGAGGACCCTGATTTTTGGGGGGCAATAGGCTGACTCTGTAAACCGCTTAGAGAGGGCTATAAATCACTGTGAAGCGATATATAAGTCTAAGTGCTAAATGCAAATACTATCACCTTTCCAGAAGGATGTTGATAGGATCCAGAAACTAAGACAGACATCTTGAGACTCTTCTAAGCATTGTTGTTCCAAGAGATGGAAATCTTGCCAACCTAAAGCAGACGACTTGCATCATAAAACATCTACTCTGGGAACTATTAAGCTATCTTCAAGCTTTCTCACACACATTCAGTCAATCAATCAATCAATCAGAATGAGCTGGAAGGGACCTTGGAGGTCTTCCAATCCAACCCCCCCCCCGCACCCAAGCAGTAGACCCTACATCATTTCAGACAAGTGATTGTCCAGTCTCTTCTTAAAAACCTCCAGTGATGAAGTACTCACAATTTCTGATGCCCCACTGATTAATTGCCTTCACTATCAGGAAATTTCTCCTTAATTTCAGATTGCTTCTCCATTGATTAGTTTCCATTCCTAGTTTCTTGTCCTGCCTTCAGGTGCTTTGGAGAATAGGTGGACCCCATCCTCTTTGTGACAGCCCCTCAAGTACTGGAAGATTGCTATCCTGTCTCCCCTGGTCCTTCTCTTCCCTAGACTAGCCAGGCCCAGTTCCAGCAGCAGTTCATCTTGTATTTTAGCCTCCTGTCCCCTAATCCTCCTAGTTGCTCTTCTCTGCACTTTTTCTAGAATCTCAACATCTTTTTTATAATGCGGTGACCAAAACTGGATGCAGGTGTGGTCTTACTAAGGCTTTATAGAGTGGTATTAGTACCTCACTTGATCTTGATTGTATCCCTCTTTTAATGCAACTTCGGATTGCATTAGCTTTTTTGGCTGCTGCTGCACACGGCTGGCTCCTATTTAGCTGCTTGTCCACAAAGACACCAAGATCCCTCTCCCAGTTACTGCTATTGAGCCTGGTAATCACCCAGTCTATATGTGTCCTTTTGGTTTTTCTTGCCTAAGTGTAGGACTTTACTTTTCTCTACACTGAATTTCATTATCAAAGGGTAATTGATCACATGATCCTGGGGATGCTGCAACAATTGTAAGTATGAAACACAGTGGTAAGTTATTTTTTTCAGTGCTGTTGTAATTTTGAATGGTCATGAAGCGAGCTGTTATAAGTTGAGGACTACCTATATTTATTTTCTCTGAGGGATGAAAGCAAACAGAAAATAGATCCACGGTCCTCAGAACATATTATTTACCCCAGTTTGATTCAGATCTATTGGTAGCATCAAAGATTTTGACCTTGTTGCCATGCTTTTTTTAAAAAAACAACAACCCTTATCATAGGTTATTATTTAACAACAGAGCCATCATCGTGCTGATTTAAAGAATATCTACTTGATTAGCAATCCCTAAATAGAATTTCAAGAAAAAAGCTGATGGTGCAGAAAGAAAGTGTAGGGAAAAAAATAGAATGAAACATGTGAAGGCGTGGTTTTCGATCTTCTTCACAGCAGTTATAAGTACACTTCCATTTTAATCTAAATTATACAGATTATCAGAGTTAGAAAGGACCTTCTAACTAGGTCATCTAGTTCAACCACGCCACCCAAGCAGAAGATCCTACACCATTTCTGACAGATGGCAGTCCAGTCTCTTCTTGAAAGTCTCAAGTGATGAAGCTCCCACAACTTCCGAAGGAGACTTCTGTTCCATTGGTTGATTGTTCTCACTGTCAGAAATTTTCTCCTTATTTCCCAGTTAAATCTCTCCTTGTTCAGTTTCCATCCATTGTTTCTTGTTTCTTCAGGTGCTTTGGAAAATAGCTTGACCCCCTCCTCTCTATGGTAGCCCCTCAAATATTGGAACATTTCTATCATGTCTCCACTGGTCCTTCTCTTCACTAGACTAGCCAGGCCCAGTTCCTGCAACCATTCATTGTATGTTTTAGCCTCCAGTCCCCTCATCATCTTGGTTGCTCTTCTCTGCACTTTTTCTAGAGTCTTCAACATCAGAGTTGGTATTCAACAGGTTCTGACCAGTTCTGGAGAACCGGTAGCAGAAATTTTGAGTAGTTTGGAGAACCGGCACCTACCTCCGACTGGCCCCATCCCCATCTAATCTCTGCCTCCCAAGTCCCAGCTGATTAGTTGGATTTTCTTTGGTTGCCCTGCACAGGAGAACGGAGCTGGAAAGCAGGTTAGTGGGATGGGGAGGGAATGGGGATTTTGCAGTATCCTTTCCCTGCCACGCCTACCAAGCCATACCCACAGAACTGGTAGTAAAAATTTTTGAATCCCACCACAGCACTGCGGGCTG
Organism: Hydrophis major; assembly: GCA_033807585.1. NCBI lineage: Eukaryota > Metazoa > Chordata > Lepidosauria > Squamata > Elapidae > Hydrophis > Hydrophis major. Next base: position 9,213,210 of record CM066333.1, on the reverse strand, counting down.
GTCCTTCGTTGTTTCCAAGGGAGCCCCAGATTCGGCCACCTGGGCCTTTAGTTTCACAGCCCTGCCCTATATACTTACTGGTAGACGTTACCTTAACAACTCTTCGGTCCTTGGTTAGGTCCTGAACTGTTAAGTTTTTACCAGTCCCAGACTGTGAAGTTAATTGAAGAGATAATAATAACAACAACAACAACAACAATAATAATAATAATACCTCCTTCCTCCCACCCATCTAACCTTAGCCGTTGTTTTCTCATTCTTCTCCTTAAGAGAATAACAGAGTTGGAAGGGAGCTTGGAGGTCTTCTAGTCTAACCCTCTGCTCAGGCAGGAAAGCCTATACTATTCCAGACAAATATGGTTGTCCAATTTCTACTTAAAAACCTCCAGAGATGCAGCACCCGCATCTTCTGGACTGCCATTTGTGAGAAATAGTGTAGACTTTCCTGCTTGGGCAGGGGGTTGGACTAGATCAGCGGTCACCAACCGGTGGGCTGCGGCCCACTGGTAGCCTGTGAAAAACTTTTGGTGGGCCGCAGAGAAATCTGCACCGACCACATGGACCACGGGAATCCACCCTGCCCACTCATTCCTTACCCGGCAAACTTTCTATTTTTCCTTTTTCCAACCATCATCTATTCTGCTGTGCCAGGAGATTTAGAATAGCTAGGAAGCAGAAAATGCTTGTATTTTTTGCTTTCTAGCTAGCCTTTAGATCTTCGGCCCCGCTTTTAAGCATAGCTGAACCTCCCTTAGGACTGAAGTTTCCATTATTCAGTGCAGATTGGCAAGCAAATTTGAGAGACTGAGCTAGCTAATGGCAGATAGATAGATCACTGAATGATTCTGTGAGCAACTCAATCTGTCTGCCTGCTTTGCCTGATTTTGAGTAAAAGTTGCTCTTTTTTTTATAAAAAAAATCAATATTTACATACATGGTGTGTTGTGAGTTAATTTTATGATTTTGCTTGCAAACAAATTGTATGTGACAGACTGAGCTAGCCAATGGCAGATAGATTTCTGATTCTGTGAGCAATTCAATCTGCCTGCCTGCTTTGCCTGATTTTGCGTAAAAGTTGCTCTTTTTTATAAAAAAATCAATATTTATATAAATATTTATAATATTTACATACAAGCCATGCCCAGCCAATCACATGACCACCAAGCCACACCCACAAATTAGGCCATGCCCACAGAACCGGTTAGTGGTCCCTGGGATTTAAAATTATGAGTTTGATGGTCCCTGAGGTCCAAAAGGTTGGTGACCCCTGGACTAGATGACCTACAAGATCCCTTCCAACTCTTTTAATCTAAATCTAAATCTCAAGTCCCTTCCAACTCTGTTAATCTGTAAAAAAAAAAAAAAAAAAAGCTCTGTCTAGCAAGACATTGCTAAACAGCTAGGAGTTGCTTTCACAACATTTTATTTTTAAATATTGCAGGTAACCCTGAAGAGTGTTGACCTTTTCACATTATTTTATTTGTCCTGTCTTTGATGGTTGACCTTGAGTTAAGTACTCAAAATAAATAATTTTGCAACCAATGTACAATCACACAATTCTCAAATTACAAGCCAAGCAAGCTACCACCTCATTTTTAAGAATCCTGTACAACAAAATAGAAATGTCAGTTTACCCCATAACTGAAATACAGCCTTATATATTTATATGCTAAGAATATTGTGGGATGCCATGGACCGTTACATACTAACACTAAAGTTATTGAGCATATGTGCTACATTACAGATGAATCAAGTGAAATTAAAAAGCAAAAGAACTCATTCCAAACCCAATATGTTTCAACTGCATATAAAGCAATTTTTCTAACTTTCTAAGCTGCTCCTCTCCAGTCGTGGGTGAGATTTCTCTTATTTGTATACATAAAAACAGGGAAAACTCAGATCTAGCTACATCAAAAAGGAAAGCCAATACATTCAGGTTTGTGGGGAGGAGGAGGAGGAGGAGGAGGAGGAGGAGGAGGAGGAGGAGGAAGGGCAGAAGAGTAAGCGGATGAAGAATGGAGGATAAGGAGTAAGACAAAGAGGAGGAGGAGGAAGAACTAGAGGCGGAGGAGGAGGAGAAGAAAGGAAAGGAAGAGGAGGAGGAGGAGGAAAAGAGGAGAACGAGGAAGGAAAGAGAATTAAGAGTATGAGGAAAGGAGGAGAAGGAGAAAGAAAAAGAGTAGTAGTAGAAGGAGAACAAGGATGAAAAACTAGGTAGAGAAGGAAGAGGAGGAGGAAGGGGAGGAGGAGGATTATGAGGGAATATTATGAAAAAGGATGACCCAATGGTCCATCTAGGTTGTATATTTTTTAGTATTAGTTGTTGTTGTTTTGGTCCCTTCAAGAAAGCTTTCTGATTCCTGGACAAATCCTTGAAGTTTCCTTGGCAAGGTTTTCCAGAAATGTTATTGCCTTGCCGTTTTGCTGGGTCTGAGGGAGAGTGACAGGCCCAAGGTCATCCATCTGACTTCCCGCCTAAAGCAGGACTAGAACACACAGCCTCCCACTTTCTAACCTGGTGCCTTAACACCAAACCGACTCTATGTTCTGTGGAGATACGTGAGGCAATAAAAGGGGAGGAAAAAAGTTCTTTTGAAAAAAATAAAAACTTCTGGCATGTTTTTCTTTCCATTCGGTTATATTTGTACCAAGACAAAAAAATAACACCATAAAAGTACCAAGAGGGGCAGAGGGGGATAGAATATATATCGAAGGGGTTGGAATGTTATGTTTTAAAACTGTGATTATCCTACATGATCGCACCCCATCACATATGCCTTCTGCAATCATACCTATTTTAAAGCTATTAATTGCAAATAATTATACTTCGAATGCAAGGTGTACCTTAATTTCCAGCTTACGGCTCAGCTAAAATTGGTATTCAAGAACTGCATTCATTTCAAATAACCACCATTGCGATTGCTCATGCACAGGGAAATCCTTGACTTACAACCACAATTTCTCTTGCTAAGCGAGACATTGGTTAAGTGAGTTTTGCCCCGCTTTACAAGCTTTCTTGCCCCCATTGTTAAGCAAATCACTGCAGTCGTTTAAGTGAGTCAGCCAGTGGTTAATGAATCTGTCTTTCCGTACTGACTCAACAGACGGTCGCAAAAAGGGATCACGTAGCCTTGGGACACAGCCGTGGCAAGGGTGGGATTCTACCGGTTCGGACTGGTTCAGGCGAACTGGATGCTAAATTTGCATCTGGTTCACCGAACTGGTATTTGAACCGATGAGCTGGCTCTGGCCAGCCTGCCCTGTCCCTCCCAGGAGTCTCCGCATGGCCCATTTTTGATGCAAGTAAGGGGAGGGTCTGTGGGGGGGGAAACCAGACCTTCTGGAAGTCCAGAAACGGGCTTGTTTCCAGCTTCTGGAGAGCCTCCAGAGCCTGGGATAGACCGTTTTTGCCCTCCCAGAGGCCTGAGGGAAGCCTCTGAACCCTTGGGAAGGTGAAAAATGGCCCTCCTGGAAGTACTGGAAGTCTAGAAACAGGCCTGTTTCCAGCTTCCGGAGGGCCTCCAGAGCCTGGGAGGAGGCCATTTTCACCCTCCCAGAGGCCCAAGGAAAGCCTCTGGACTGTTCCAGTAGGCCACGCCCACCATGGCCACGCCTACCCAGCAACAGGGCAGCAAACCAGGGTTGCTGGGGTTTTTGAGTCAGTTGCTGAGCTTCTAAATTCCGATCACCATGGGGAATGCCGTAAAGGTCATAACTGTGGAAAAACAGTCATAAATCACATTTTTCAGTGCCGTTTTAACTTTGGGCGGTCATTAAAGCAACCATTGCAGTACCCGTGTGCTCGTTTTACTAACACAAAGATGACGCTGCAGCTTCTCCTACATTTCATTATATGCTTTGGTTTTGAATTTATTTTTATGTTTAAAAAAAAAAAAACTTTGCGGACTACAACCACCCAAAGATACAATAAAGTTGTTTCTCGTATGGGGTTGGGAAGCCCAAAGAAAGGAAAATCAAAAGGACAGATGGTCCTTCTCATTTCTATGGTGAGATAGTGGAGAAAGATACAAGTAAGACAGTCCTTGACTTACAACAGTTCGTATAGTGACCATTCGAAGTTACATCACTGAAAAAAGTGACTTCTGACCGTTGCTCACACTTATGACCGTTGCAGCATCCCCACAGTTCCCATGATTAAAATTGGCAACTGACTCATATTAATGATGGTTGCAGTCTCCTGGGGTCATGTGATCCCCTTTTGTGACCTTCTGACAAGCAGAAGAAAGGTTGTAAAATGGGGCAGAACTCACTAAACACGCTTCTCACTTAGCAATAGAAATGTTGGGCTCAATTGTGGTTGTAACCCGAGGACTACCTGTAGTAGCTTCCAGAAATTGTTTCCTGAGTGAACTTTTGTTTAGGGCCACTTTAATTCCAGGTTTCAGAATACAAAACCCTGTGAGGTGGTTGAGCTGAAAATCATGGGCCCACCCAGTTGACTTTCATGCCTAAGGCGGGACTAGAACTCACAAGCTTCTGGTAATTGGCTCAAGGTCACCTAGTTGACTTTCATGCCTAAGGCAGGACTAGAACTCACAACCTCCTGCTTTCTAGCCTAGTATCTTAACCATTTGCACTTTCTAATATATAATTATCAAAAACAATTAATTTTTAATTTTAACCCAAATTATAGAAGAAAATAAGGTTTGATTTCTGAAGCAACGTTTTGGACTTTAAAAGCACAACTACTATGACGTGGGAAAATACCCGAACTAAGCTGAATGCCATACATGTAAGTACCCGCGAAAACTTAAGAATATATATATATATACATATACATATACATATACATATACATATACATATACATATACATATACATATACATATACATATACATATACATATACATATACATATATATATATATATATATATATATATATATATATATATATTTGTGAAGGGTGCATGCAGTGGCAATGTTGTTGACATTAATTGTGTAACTGAAATCATGAGTGGAAATTTAATGAGGCTGAGCTTAGTGTTTTTTTTGTCTCTGGGGGATGTTTTTCTCTCTCTCTCTTAAATCCCAGAGAAAAAATATATCCGGATAATAAGTAAGAGCTAACTAGCACAAAACATAATTTTATTTTGGCTCCTCTGCCTAAGTTTCTCAGAGATTAGCTCAGTGCTGGAGACCAGGAAATGTTTTAGTGAAATGAACCTCGTTGGGAGATGATGGGTTTTTTCTCTTCTCTTCTCTTCTCTTCTCTTCTCTTCTCTTCTCTTCTCTTCTCTTCTCTTCTCTTCTCTTCTCCTCTCCTCTCCTCTCCTCTCCTCTCTTCCCTTCTCCTCTCCTCTCCTCTTCTCCTCTCCCCTCCTCTTCTATTCTCTCCTCTCCTCCTCTCTTCTCCCCTCTCCTCTTCTTCTCTCCTCTCTTTCCCCCCTCTTGTCTCCTCTCTTTCCTCTCTTCTCCCCTATCTTCTCTCCTCCCCTCTCTCCTCTCCTCCTCTTCTCTTCCACCCGCCTCTCCTCTCCTTCCCTCTGTCCCCATCCCATTCCATCCCCTCTCCTCTCCTTCTCTCCCCTCTCTTCTCTTCTCCTCCCTCCCCATCCCATCCCCTCTTCCCCTCCCACTCTCCCCTTTTTTGGTTCATAAAAGGAAGTGTATTTCATGGAGACTAGATGAAATATCGCTGCAAAAAGGAGAAATAGTGGAGGAGTATAAAGAGAAATTAATTTTTTAAAAAAATGATTTAGACAAAAGTACTGATTGATGAATGGTTTAGGATTTAAATAAAGCTTTCACGAGGTCTCATTTCATACAATACAATGGATAACTCAAAAAGAAAAGGCAAGAGAAAACACAACCTACACACACACACACACACACACACAGCATACATAGATATGTGTATATTATGTATATCATGCAGAAAATATAGGGATACACACATACACTGTACATATACGCACAAAGAAATACTTGCATGTATTTTCCACAAGAGAGCAAACATGCTTTTGATGCTAATCAAAGGCAATCTGCACACAGCTTAATTATATATTTTGCCACTCTGCCATTTATTAATTATTCCTTTAGCTCACTGCACAACATTTTAATAAAAGGTGTAGAGGCAGCCAACTTGATGTTAAGTGCACCCATTCCAGCAGAATAGCCATTCAAAATATACTTAACAGAGAAGTGGGTTTTTTCATTTTATTTTCTGTACTGTTAGGAAGGAAATTAACCACACACTGAAACACACACAAAAAATTTCAAGCTTTATTGATTTTGGATTCCAGGAAGAATAGATTAAAATAAATAGCAATAGGTATAGTTGACAATATTACCAATGCAAATAAGAGTTCACTGGCTGCGTTTGCAAAAACATTCTTAACACGTTTGGGAGAGACGGTGTACTGTGTAAGCCTGGTCAGTAATAGGATTAAATGAGATTCATTTTAATTTGGAATAGCCAGCCCAGTCCTCCAAACACACCCAAAGGAAGGAATAAATAATCTTTTTTCCCCTGCTTTCTTCCCTTATTCCATTTGCTTTCCAATTTCCCTTAGTGAAATTGCCAATTTTCCCCTTTCTCCCAACCCCCTACAAATACAGATAGATCTTAACTCAGAGGTCTCCAAACTTGACAACTTTAAGACTTCAACTCCCAGAATTCTCCAGCCAGCTATGTTGGAGAATTCTGGGAGTTGGCTGGAGAATTCTATGCTGGCTGGAGAATTCTGGGAGTTGAAGTCCATAAGTCTTAAGGTTGCCAGCTTTGGGGACTCCTGCCTTAACTTAACGGTTCATTTAGGGACTGTTTGAAGTCACAACAGCACTGGAAAAAAAGTGACATCAGCATTTTTCACACTTATGACAGTTGTAGCCTCCTTGTGATCACACTATCAAAATTTGGATGCTTGGCAACGGGTTCACAGTTATGACGGTTGCAGTGTCCCAGGTCATGGAATTCCCCATTTTGTGACCTTCTAACAAACAAAGTCAATGGGGAAGCTGGATTCACTTAACAGTGGTGTCATTAACTGAACCACTGCAGGGTTTGACTTAACAACAGTGGCGAGAAAGGTTGCAAAATGCGGCAAAAACCCACGTGAACAACAGTCTCCCTTAGCAATGGAGAGGTTGGGCTCCATTGTGGTCGTAAGTCAAGGACTATGCACTGCTAAAGGTGAGGATGTTGCTTAAAATAATTAAAAACTTACTGTAATTTTTTGTCATTCACTCGCCATGGTGAACTTGCCACGGGACAATGTAGTTTTATTGCTTAACATAATTAAAAACTTATTTTAATTTTTGTCATTCCCGTTTCCTTTTGTCCCTCCTTTGACATCCTTTCTTTCATGGTTATATTCCACCTTTTCTTCAGTATTAATGTAATATTTGGTCCCCAGCAAATTGTCCTGTTGCAAATGGGCCATGGTGAGTTGGCTGCGGTGAGTTGTCCTAAATCCAAAGAAGAGGGAGAGTCAACCTCTTCTCCATGGCACCTGAAGGCAGGACAAGAAGCAATGGGTGGAAACTAATCAAGGAGAGAAGCAACTTAGAACGAAGGAAGAATTTCCTGACAGTGAGAATAATTAACCAGGGGAACAACTTGTCTCCAGAAGTTGTGAATGCTCCATTACTGGAGGCTTTTAAGAAGAGACCGGACATCCATTTGTCAAAAATGGTATAAGATATTCTGCTTGGATTATAAACAGGGATCCTAATCCCCACTCCATGGACTGGCACTGGTCCATGGCATGCCAGAAACTTGGCCACGCAAACAAGTGAAGCCCCATCTGTGGGATGCAGGCAGCATGCAAAACCAAACTCCTTCCAGTCCACGGGAAACAAAAAACAAAAAACCTCTCCATGGGATGAGAAGTGAAATGTCTTCAAAAGGAAAAAAATCCAGTTGCCTCCTGAAAAAGCACCTTTGGGACAACCATGACTTGGAGGACTGAGAATCTCTACAGACTTTTTAGCTATACAATTTGGGATGAGCACCCTTTGAATGGTGTGGGAGTAGGAAGGGATTTCCAGAGAAGAAAATTGCAGACTACAAGAACAGTTTGCAATAGGTGACCCTGAGGACACAGATACACCTCCAAGTGGCCTCAATGACCCTCTAAAAGGATGCAAATGACCAGCTGTCTGCAAGAAGTTTAAATCTTTCCATTCCCAACCATCCAGTCAGACCTGGAGAAGCTTCTTGGATGAGAAGCAAAACGTCTTCAAACAAGAAAGTCCAGTTACCTCCTGAAAAAACACTTTTGGGACTTTCTCTATGGGGCCTGGTGCCCAAAAGGTCAGGGGTCTCTGAAGACCCCCAAAGTCCCTTCCAAATTTGTTATTCTGTTAAATGCATCTAAAATGTAGTCCTGGTTTCTCCTCACATTTTAAAATCACACCTCCGTTCAGGTGGAAGCTGAAAAGAATTGAAGGCAGGTTACCTAAGAAGGTTTAATCACTCAGAGCAGGGCTGATACGTGCCTATTTTTGTAATTCAAAATCATTGAGGCTCTTGCACAAACATACATACATACATACACACACACACACACACACACATATACGTATATATTTAGAATGTATCTTCGCTATTTCTCACTTCATCACATTTCTTCCTTTTTTTTCTTTTTTGTCTCTGCACTATAGGGAATAAAGTCACTTATTTCTGTCTAACTATTCAGGCTATAAAATGCCAGTATAGAAAAAAAAAACAAGGGCGTTTTTTTTTTAATAAATAGCTTTACTTTTTATTCCGACATACAAGTACTTTTTAGCAAAACTCTGGTTGGAGGCTGGGCAGAGTTTACAGATAATGAACTAGTTTCATAATGATCCAAATTGCAGGCATCAGATCTCTGTTGGAGACATGCAGTCAGGCAGTTGGCAAGATACACATATATTTTTTCTCAGCTTGGCATCCATAAAAATATAATTTCGTGTTCAGCTCTTATGTGTTAACATCCCTGCCTGTTCTCATCCAGAGTATATTCTTCGGCTAAACAGTCAGGCAAATGGAGTGTCAGCTGTTTTAATTTCACAAGACGGCTCTTCATGTATTATTGCAATCAAAGGAAATGGATGGAAGAAAATATGTGCAGCTCAAGGTTTGAATTGTGAGAAGGCAGCAGGATTTTAAAGAGAGAGAGGGAGAGACAGAGAGACAGAGACGGAGAGAGAGAGACACACACAGAGACAGAGACAGAGGGACAGAGAAACAGAGACAGACAGACACCAAGTGGTTTGCTCTGTCAGTGTTGGCGGGAGGGTTCTTGGTGATTAACTGTTGTTTACTGTTGACTTGTTTGTCTGCATTAGTAGTTCCTTGACTGCGGTATTGTTTCCTTGATTGTTGGCCTAGTGTTTAGCTTGGTATTAATCTCTACTCAAATGGGTGTTGGTTGCTCCTGCTCACCAGTAAACAACAGCCTAACCATGAGACCACCAAAAACACTCTTGTCAACACTGACAGGACCGGCCCCTAGTAGATATGTACAGTATTTATAAATAAAATAAGAGGAAATCCTACTCCCTTTTACTGCTGATGATGTTACCTAGTGTGGTAATGAAATGTCTGCACGAAAGCCACCAAGCTCACAGAGCACGAAGGACCCCACAGTCCTCCTCCCCCTCACCTCCTCCGCCACTGTGCCTGTGCATTTGCCTCCTTCTCCACCTCCACCTCACACTGATGATGTTACCTAGTTTGGTAATGAAATGTCTGCAAGAAAGCCTCCAAGCTCAGAGGACCCCAAGGGAAACTAGATGAAACTGGAAGTTTTCCCAAAGAAAACTAGATGATGGGAGCTGCCTATAAACAACCTCTTTAACGACCAGTGCAATTGCTCTTGCAAGTACCTGAATTTTTATGCAACCCGGGTTACTCCATGAAAGACAATGTTGTGACTCACAAATATAAAAAAACTAAAAAACTCTTTCTCAATTCTGCTTCTAGAGACATCACAGATGCAATGATACATTTATTTATTTATTTATTTTGCGACAGCAGGAACACCATCCATTTTCACTGTGGGGTTTTTCATTATTTATTCTTACATCCCATAGAGTTGGTACGGTGGCCTAGAGGTGGAACTCTCGCCTCACAATGAGGAGGCTGGGAGTTCGATCCTAGGTAGAGGCAGATATGTCTCTCTCTCTGGGCATGTTGAGATGATATCTGCTGAACAAAACTCCACATCGGAGACAGGAAGGGCATCTGGCCAGGAAATGCTCAGCTCCATTCAGTTGCCCAAGACTCTACCCCGCAAGGGATTATGGGGTCTTTAAAAGAAGATGATGATTCTTACACCCCATTTTTCTCCTGTGAGGTTCAAGGCACCCTATGGAGTTCCTGCAGTTCTCCAAGCCTGGCCAACTGGTCTTAGCAAACTCTATCACCAGGTACTATTTACAGGTAGTCCTCAACTTACAGCCACAATTGAGCCCAACATCACTAAGTGTGACAGTTGTTAAGGGTTAATCTTTGTCCATTTTACCATTTTTCTTGCCACAGTCCTTAAGTGAATCACTGCAGCTGTTAAGTTAGTAACATGGTTGTTAAATGAATCTGGCTTCCCCATTGATTTTGCTTGTCAAACGAGGAATCACACAACTCCAGGACACCACACCTGTCATAAAGATAGTGTCAGCTTTGGAAGCCATACTGAGATCAGATGCTCCCACAACTGTCACATCTGAGCCTGGGAAAGTGGGAGGGGGGAATTTATTGGAGTAGATCCAGTTAGGCACCCTAACATTCTTTTCCTGATTCAAGGTCAGGTGGTTTTGCACATAAGTGAGAGGAAGTCTTAACTTTGGACGGATGGTAATTGGGGCCATGTGACATGATGATGGGTGTAGGGCAGGGGTCTCCAACCTTGGCTCCTGGAAGCCTGGCGGACTTCAACTCCCAGAGTTCCACAGCCAGCTGGCTGTGGAATTCTGGGAGTTGAAGTCCACCAGGCTTCCAGGGGCCAAGGTTGGAGACCCCTGGTGTAGGGGATGGATTTTGTAGCTTTTTACTTATTGTAAGGAAGCCCGGAACTTTCAGATTCAGGATTCCAGAGTTATGCCAGTTGCTATCCAAAATAAAAAGGAACCTTTGAGAAGAGGTCTGTCTCGGAGTTATCGGGTGGAATGGAGGGTTGCTGGAATACTGACTTGCCAAGCATCTAAATTTTCATCACATGATTGCGGGAATACTGCGACAGCTGTAAGTACAAAAAACGTATTTACGTTGTAAGTCACTTTTTAAAGTGCTGTTGTAACTTAAACGGTCATTAAATGAACGATGGTTAAAGTTCAGGGCTATCTGTATGCTAGCCCAATTATGACACTGAGACCCTGATTTACGATTCAGTTGGAAATGTTCCCACAGTCACTAAATGAACTTTTGTAAGTTAAGGGCCACCAATTGTTCAGCTAATGAGCTCTGCTTCCTTTCTGCATAGCAGACATGACCTGTGTCCTTGCACAACGGCCACATGTTTCTATCTCTGCTTCTTCCAGTTCACCCATGTTGTGATTCTTCTCAGACTCTCTTTCAGCCACAGCTTCCTAGGTTCTGCGATGAGTTGGCCCAACCAGGTTTAGAGTTGACCTCTTTGTCTAGAGCCGTGATGGCGAACAGGTGGCACTCAGAGCCATTTGTGAGGGCATGCAAGCCCCCGCCAAACTTACCTGCATTGTACATGCACGCACCTCCCAGCTGATTTTCCGACTGTTTGAAGCCATTTTCACCCCCCCAGGAGCTCAAAGGGAAGCCTCTGCAGCCTTTGGAGGCTGAAAAACAGGACTTCCGGAAATACCGGAAGTGCTGAAACGGGCCTGTTTTTCGCCCCCCAAAGGCTGCAGAGGCTTCCCTTTGAGCTCCTGGGAGGGTGAAAATGGCTTCAAACAGGCCAAAAATCAGCTGGGAGGCACATGCATGCATAGCGCAGGTAAGGGGGTGGGGTGTTGCATGCGTATGTGTAAGGGGGCAGGGGCGCATTACATTGTGTGCTCGCACTTTTGGCGCACCACAACAAAAAGTTTCGCCATCACTGGTCGGGAAAGATTCTCAGTCCTCCAGGTCACGGTTTTCCCAAAGGTGCTTTTTTTCCCAAGAGGCAACTGGACTCGTTGTTTTTTCTTTGAAGACATTTCGCTTCTCATCCTTCTTTACCTGAAGAGCTAAAGAAGCTTCCTGGATGAGAAGCGTCTTGGATGCGAAGTGAAATGCCTTCAAAGAAAAACCAGGAAGTCCATGTGATGACCCGGGGCATGGTACAAAGGCAACATGGCCAGAGAACAGGTAGGAGTCCCTTCATTTACTCCAACTTTGCCCCCAATGTCCACTTACTCTCCGGCCTGGAGAAAAGCTCTCCAACGAACCTGCAACAGCCTCTGGCTGCAGATACTCTAGTCCAAATGCTGTGAGCGGAATGACTTGCAATCAGTCAGTCCAGCAGGGCAAGATAATGAGTCCAATAATTCCAGCAAGGCAAGATAAGCTTACAGAAGCATGGCAATAATTCCAACAGTCACAAGCAATGCCAGGAATGTAGGCCACGGTTCTCAACACTAGATGAATTCAGTGTTTGTTCCTGACAAATGCCCCTTCCAACTGCCTCTTCTCCTTTAAACTCCATTCCCAGGTGAGCCTTGTGAAGGGAATCAGGGCCCTTTCCTCCCCCGTAAGCCACGCAACCCACCTTGCTCTCTTCTCTGTTCCTCCCTGCTTGCCCTAGGTTGAAAAGGGGGTGGGCCTGGGTCTTCCTCTGAACCCCCTCTCCCTTGTTCTACCTCTTCCCTGCTCTGCCCAGCCTAACTATGCCCTTCCCCAGCCTCCTCCACAGCCAACAGAGCCACCCCTCCCGCTCCCTGATGGCTGTTCATCTTCCTCATCAGATTCCGACTCCGACGGGGACATGACAGTCCAGTTGCTTCTTGAAAAAGCACCTTTGGGACAATTGACCTCTTATACAAAATAATACAAGGAGGTGAGTCAGGGACTCCATTCTTCTCTTGATGCTCTTTTGCAAAACTGATTGCCTAAGCCAGTCTTGGGAGCCAGTGGGCCATCATTGCTGGTGGCACATGAACATAATATCTTAAAACAACCAAAAATCAGGAGTTGGGGAAGGCAAAATCAGAAGCCACTGCTAATCCTGGCTTCAATAAAGCTTTTTACACTGAAGGCAAAGAGTTTCCCTGGGTGTCTTTTTTCCTCGGTGGCCCAGAGAACTGATTTCCTTGACTTGCCAGTAGATTTCAATCACAGCTGTAGTTGAGGCCCAGATTTCTGTTGCTAAGCGAAGCAGCTGTTAAGGGAGTTTTGCTCCATTGTACCACTTTTCCTGCCCCAGACGTTAAGTGGATCCCTGCAGCTGCCAAGTTAGTCACCCGGTCGTTAAGTGGAATCTGGCTTCCCCATCAACTTTGCTTGTCAGAAGGTCGCAAAAGGGGAACACACTACCCCAGGGCACAGCAACCGTCATAAATCTGAGTCAGTTGCCAAGGGTCTGAGAACTCTGATCACGTGACACCGGGGATGCCGCCATAGACATAAGTGCGAAAAGAAAACAATCATAAGTCACATTTTTTCAGTGCCATCGTCCCTTGCAAGGCTCACTAAATGAACTGTTGTGGGTCAAGGACGACTTGCACACAACTTCCATTGGGGAAATGGTACTAATGGGTACCCTAGACACCGGGGGTCGCCAACCTTTTGGACCTCAGGGACCACCAAACTCATCATTTTAAACCCTGCAGACCACTAATATGGATTTTGACTGACGGTGGCTTGCTGACATCGGTGGGAAAGTCGGTCCCATATTCCAGAGTTGCAGTAGTCAAAGGACTGGCCCTTTGGTCATCCTGGAGCAGCTGCTCCTCCACCCGGGTTTACCGGCCCTGGAGCTGCTCAAGGATGATCAAAGGGCCAGTCCTGTGACCGATTTTCCTGCCAACGTCAGCAAGCCAGCCTGAGGCGGATTTCCCTCCCCGCCGTTGGTCTTACCTTCCAATTCCAGCTCGCGTGGCTCTACTCAAGGTAAGGTTTGTGTTCGGCCGAAGAGTGGGGGCCAGCGGGTGAGCGGGCCATGTGGGCGGTACAGCCTTGTGGTCCTGCACAGCCAGGATTAATTGCTTTGGGGGTGGCATTTCTCTGCAGACCACCAAAATTTTCTCCCGGCCCACCAGTGGTCCCAGGCCCACTGGTTGGCAACCACTTCTTCAGATGCTTTTCCTCTAGTAGTTGTTTTAGGCTGCCTTTTCCAATAACTTTAAACATTTATATCAGCAAAGGGTTTGCAGTCCAAAATATCTGGAAGGCAGCAGCTTGCCTGCTCTGGTTTTTAAGAATTTCATTTCCCAAACAACACACTTCAGAGATAAGAATCCAGATGTCCTCCTCCGACAGTTACAAATGGGAACAATTCCACAAATCGTTCTCAGCGCAACAATATCTGCTAGGAACCAAAGAGCTGCAGACATAATTTCCACAGCTCATTGAACCCTTCCTATCAAATTCTAAGGCTTTTAAATTGCTGTCCCTTTCTCTTGAATCTTGGTACTCGTGAAAAAAGATTGGCAGTTGGATGGTTTTGATGTGGCACAAGAGATCTTTGGGAATTTATTTATTTTTTTAAATGCTTTCATAGATGCCCAGGCTCTCAAGGTAATGCTTCAGTGCGCATCTATCCATCTTTTTCAGACTTGGGCTAATAAACATATTCATGGCATGTAAATAAGGGCTGACCCTGATATGCCATGAATAACTGGATGAGAAAAAGCTAGGAAAAAAAAAAACCACTGCTTTTTCTGTTTTTCCCTCTCAATAATATACATTATGTACATGGCAGCTGATACATTCCATATTATTTTTTTGCAGAGATAAATTAGTCATACAATTCAGGTGGGCATCAATGGTGTACAGTCAAATAAAACAAAACAAAAACATTCCCTAAAAAGTGTAAACTTTGGTATCTTTGAATGGCTTCTTCCCTCATCCCCAAAATAAAATCCAATCCCTTCCCCTTGAATTAACCATAATAACAATAACAATAAGCACCTGATGGGCAACGTAGATTTTTTTTTTTTTTGGATTGCTTGTTTTGAACGATGGAAATTGACCAGGCTTTCTTGATTTCATGATTTCTGAACATTCAAGAGAGCCAGATCTGGAGAAAAGAATTGGACATGGAGGAAGAAGGACACGGCTAGAAGCATCTGTAAAGTGAACCTGCACTTTGCTTTCTTTCTTTCTTTCTTTCTTTCTTTCTTTCTTTCTTTCTTTCTTTCTTTCTTTCTTTCTTTTCAGTTGTTGACTTACGTGAGTCTCGGGTTGGAAGATTTTGCACGGCGTCTTGGATAAAGCAAGGAGACCACCTTCTCTGCTCCCATGAACTCTCCCCACTTGAAAATTAAAATTCCTAATGTTTCATCTTCCTATAGTGGAGGATCTTAAGGGTTGTTGTCTTTCGGCTCGCTTTTCATTTCTCCTTGGGGTTCTGGGAGAAGAATGAATGTCCACAGAACTGGGATGGTGTGTCACCACTGGCCCAGTGTCAAACAAAGTTGAAGAATGGTGACTAAGAAGAAGACCATCGTTGGTGGAAAGATTATGGTGCAATGCAGCTGGTCCGGACATCTTGTTACTGGCTTGACTCCGAAATCTCCGATGAGATGGATTATTAGCAGCTTGGAGCCTCTTGTAGATTGGAGGGAGAAGGACTTGAGTGTTGTCTTCAGCCAAGGACATTCTTCCCGAAGCGCTTTGTCGCTCAGAGAGAGGAGGGACTAAAGAAGTTGGAGTGACCAAAGACTTTGGAAGGACAGCAGGGCTGGTGATGAAGCCCTCTTCAGTTTCTGCTGCTTCGCTGTAGAAAGGAAGAGGAAAGTTGCCACTACGTTTGTTGCAAGATTCACAGCATAACTTCTTATAGCCCGGGATGGAGCAGTATCGAGCGAGCACTTCCATCTGGCAGAAGATCGATTTGTCTCCTTGGCAAGGTTCATCTGGAAAACAAAAGCCCTTCGTGGGTTAAGACGGGGTTGAGAAACAAGGGTTGTGAGGTAGGAGAAGGAGCAACTTCCAAAGAAGCTGCAAACTATGACAAGCGTCGATCTGGACCCATTCTTATGTGCAGAATCATAGAATGTAACGTTTAGAAGGATCTTAGAAAACATCTAATCCAACCCCCTGCTGGAATTCACTATTAGAGTATTGCCAACAGGTGGCCCTCAAGCCCTGGTTTAAGCACCTTCAATCAAGGAGAGTCCACTCATAACTGTTCTATGGAGACAGTTAGTTTAAGCATAAATTGTTTTCATTTTGATACCGCTCAACAAAACACAGAGACAAATTCCTTGTGTATCCAATCACGCTTGGCCAATGAAGCTGTTCTATTCTATTCCATTCTATTCTCTTCTCTTCTGTATTCTGTTCTATATTATTCTGTTCTATATTTTATTCCATTCCATATTCCATTCCATATACTATATTCTATTCCATTCCGTTTTATTCTATATTCTGTTCTATTCTATTCTATATTCTAGTCTATTCTAGTCTACAGTCTATTAAATTCTGTATTAGTCTATTCTATATTCTATTCCATTCCATTCCATATTCCATTCCATATACTCTATTCTATTCCATTCTGTTTTATTCTATATCCTATTCTGTTTTATTCTATTCTATATTCTAGTCTATTCTATAATCTATTCAATTCTATATTATTCTATTCTATATTCTATTCCATTCCATTCCATATTCCATTCTATATTCCACTCCATTCTATTGTATATTCCATTCCATTCCATTCTATTTTATTCCATTCCATATTCCATTCCATTCCATTCCACTCCACTTCCTATTCCTATTCCATTATTAAAATCCAGGCATGTTTTTCTCTCTCTCATTTCTAGAAATGGGTGGTAGACTTCAAAAAATTCTCACCTGTCCTGGGACACCAGTGTGTTTTTCCTATGCATTTTTGAGAAGCTCAATTATGAACATGGGTGAGGACAGAATTATAAACAGTAACTTAGCACTCTCTTTCAAGTTTTAGCAACAGTTTGAAACATCAAGTGCTTTACAAGTGCACCTCCAGGGAGCTACAGCTTGGATAAATATGATTATAGAGGGGATTAAGTAAATTAGCACCTGAACCTCACTTTGTTTCATGGAAGAAAAGCAATTTCTACATAGGGTACTTTAGAGACCCTCTCAAAGTTGAATCCTACATCATACGTTTCATACAGATTGGGTTTTTTGCAAAGGCCACTGGGCCTTCTTAATTTTTTTTCTCTCTGAAAATTGCCTTATATCCTCAAACCCTCAGCTCTACTCAAAGCCTTTGAGAAGGCTTTCATGGGAATTGTTGATCCTTTCACTCCGTGTTGGAAACCTTCTGGGATGTCCGCCTCTGTCTAACTAAGTAACTCTTTAAAAATCTTTGCTTCCAGGCTTTTAAATATCTGATGTGCTTGTCTAATGCTTCCATTACTTGCTGCTTTATTGATTGGTCTTGGCTTTGTTTTTCAAACAGCTTCATTGTTACTTGTCCTTCTTTGCTTTGCTTTTTTTTTTTTTTTGTCAATCATCCCAAGAAAGGCATTTGTTGTGGAGTCCACAGCAGTCTACGAGGCTAATTGGAACAGTTGTGGCTGCAAGTTTGTTTCAAAGCAAAAGAAAATAAAAAACAAAAACAAAAAAGCGCCGGAAGGGACCTTGGAGGTCATCTAGTTCAACCTGCAAAGCGCTATCTAACAAAATGAAAATCAGTGGTGGAAAAAGTCAGGTTCTACATTTAGGCAAGAAAAACAAAATGCCCAGGTACAGTATATGTGGTACCTTGCTCAATAGTAGTAACTGTGAGAGGGATCTCGGAGTCCTAGTGTACCACCATTTAAATGTGATCCAGCCGTGTGCAGCAGCTGCCAAAAAAGCCAACACAGTTCTAGGCTCCATGAACAGAGGGATAGAATCAAGATGACGTGAAGTGTTAATACCACTTTATAAAGCCACACTTGGAATCCTGCATCCAGTTTTGGTCGCCACGATATAAAAAAGATGTTGAAACTCCACAAAGAGTGCAGAGAACAGCAACAAAGATGATTGGGGGCGGGAGGCTAAAACATAGGAAGAATGGTTGCTGGAATTGGGTATGTCTAGTCTGATGAGACATGATCGTAGTGTTCCAATATCTCAGGGGCTGCCCCAAAGAAGAGGGAGTCAAGCTATTCTCCAAAGCACCTGAGGGCAGGACAAGAAGCAACAGGTGGAAACTAATCAAGGAGAGAAGAGAAGCAACTTAGAATAAGGAGAAATTTCCTGAGATTAGAACAATTCACCAGTGGAACTACTTGCCTCCAGAAGTTGTGAATGCTCCAACACGGGAAGTTTTTAAGAAGAGATTAAACAACCATTTGTCTGAAGTGGTGTAGGGTTTCCTGCCGAGGCAGGGGATTGGACTAGAAGACCTCTATGGTCCTTTCCAACTCTGTTATTCGATTCTATTCTAACCCCTACTCAAGCAGAAGAGTACACTGTTCTGGACAAATGGCTGTCCAGCCTCCTTTTGAAAACCTCCAGTGATGAAGCACTACAACTTTTAGAGACAAGCTGTTCCACTGATTAATTATTCTCACAGTCCGGAAATTTCTCCTTAATTCTAGGTTGGGTCTTTCTTTTAAAAAAAATCCCACCTGTTGCTTCTTGTCCTGCCCTCTGCTGCTTTGGAGAATAGATCAATCCCTTCTTCTCTGGGATAGCCCCTCAGGTATAGAAAACTACTATCCTATCACCCCTAATCATCTTTTTCTGTAGACTAGACCTTCCTAGCTTCCTCAATCGTTCATCATTGAAGAGAAAATCTTCGTTGCTCTTCTTTGCACTCTTTCTTAGGGTCTCAACATCTTTTTTGTGTGTGTGTATCTTGGTGACCAGAACTGCATACTGTATTCCACATGTGGCCTCACTAGTGTGGTATAAAGTGGTACTAACCCTTCACTTGATCTTGATACTCTACCCCTGTTGGTGCAATCTAGGACCGCATTAGCTTTTTTTAGCAGCTGCAGCACACTGCTGGCTCATACTTAAGTGGTGACCTTCTAGAGCAGGGGTCTCCAACCTTTTGGACCTCAAGGACCACCAAGCTCATAATTTTAAACCCCGCAGACCACTAATATGAATTTTGACTGACGGTGGCTTGCTGATGTTGGTGGGAAAGTTGGTCCCATATTCCAAAGCTGCACTAGTCACAGGAGCAGTTACTCTTCCACCCAGGTGCACCAGGACTGCCATGGACTGGAGAAGCAGCTCTGGGATGACCAAAGGGCCAGCCTTGTGACTACTGCAGCTCTGGAATATGGGACTGACTTTCCACCAATGTCAGCAAGCTATACTGGGGAGGATTTCCCTCCCCCACTGTTGGTCTTACCTTCCAGTTCTAGCTCTACTCAAGGTAAGGTTGGATGAAGGGCGCTCGGATGAAGGGTGGGGCCCAGTGGTTGGGTGGGCCATGTGGGCGGCACAGCCTTGTGTTCCCACGCAGCCTGGATTAATTGCTTTGGGGGAGACATTTCTCTGTGGACCACCAAATTTTTCTTGCGGACCACCAGTGGTCCCCGGCCCACTGGTTGGCAATTACTGTTCAAGAGCAAGGGTCTTCAACCTTGGCAACTTTAAGACTTGTGGACTTCAACTCCCAGAACATGGCCTACCCAACTGCTGGGCCCCCCGCCACACCACCAAACTGGTGGTAAACCCATTTGAATCCCATCACTGACCTGATTTCTAGAAAAGCTGGGCAATCTTTTAGCTGTGACAGCCCCTCAAAAATGGGAAGACTTCTAATATGTCACCCCTAGTCCTTCTCTTCATTAGACTGGACATATCCAGTTCCTTCAACTGTTCATTGTATGGTTTAGCCTCCTTTCCCCTGATCCTCTTTGTTGCGCTTCTGTCTGCCCAAACTCTTTAAAACTTCCAGTGATGGAGCACCCGCCACTTCCAGAAGTAAGCCTTTCTACTGGTTAATTATTCTTACTGTCAGGAATTTGGCTTGGATCTCTCTTTAATGATCTTCCAGCCATAGGAGTAGAAGAGAAAGGAGAGAAGCAACCCAGAGCTGAGGAGAATTTTACTGCCAGTGAGAACAATTGATCAGTAGAATGACAGAAGTTGTGGATGTTCCATCACTGGAGGTTTTTAAGAAGAGATTGGACAACCATTTGTCTGAAGTGGTGTAAGGTTTCCTGCCTAAGCAAGGGGTTGGACTAGAAGACCTCCAAGGACCCTTTCAGTTCTGTTCTATTCTATTCTATTCTATTTTCTATTCTATTCTATTCTATTCTATTCTATTCTATTCTATTCTATATTCTATTCTATTCTATATGCTATATTCTATATTCTATTCTATTCTATATATTCTATTCTATTCTATTCTATTCTATTCTATTCTATTCTATATTCTATTCTATTCTATTCTATTCTATTCTATTCTATTCTATATTCTATATTCTATTCCATATTCTATTCTATTCTATATTCTATTCCATTCTATTCTATTCTATATTCTATTCTATTCTATTCTATTCTATTCTATTCTATATTCGATTCGATTCTATATTCTATGCTATTTTATTCTATTCTATATTCGATTCTATTCTATATTCGATTCTATTCTATTCTATATTCTATTCTATTCTATTCTATATTCTGTTCTGTTCTGTTCTATTCGATTCGATTCAATTCTATATTGTATTCTATTCAAATGCTGGTTCTTTACAATATATAAAATATTGGTGTATTTTGTTATTGCATTTCCTTTTACTTATTTGAACCTGAAATTAGATCCTGGACTTTTTTATTTTTATTTCATTTTTTTATCCTGTGATAAGACTAATGTATATATATAAAAGTGAAATACCACTCATGCATCATAACAAAATCTCCAGAACCATAAAGCCTACAAACTTGAAATTTGGCACATATCTTCCTCTTGGCTTCTAGGTGCTCACCAAGAAAGAATTTTTTGAAATGACTATCAGACCATTAGTATTTCCTATTTTATTATTATTAACACAATCTGATGCTAAGAAGTTCTACTCCCCCTCCACACCTGAAAAGAAAACTCTTCCAAATGCAAAACACAAGCAGAGGAGACCAGTTTCAGTTTCAGTTTTAGTTTCACAGCACCAAGCAGCTATAGTACAGAACAGTTAAGCTAAGCTATGCCCAGGCTCCTTGCTTTCTCCTCCTTGCTCATACAGCAAATACTCTTTCAGTTTCCAAACAGCCCTCAACTCTCTCACACACTGACAGGATGCTAGCCAGATGAATATTGATAGATGGTGGTAGGCAGAGGCAGAATTTTTATTTCCTTATTTTCCTCCCCAAAAACAAAGCCCGACCACATAATTTTGTAGCAAAGCACGGGTCTCGAGTTGGTCAGTTAATAATAAGAGACTAAACCCCACTCCCTTCTAGCACTGATGATGTTACCCAGTTGGATAACAAAGCATCTTGTTGGGGAACTGCCAGCCAGGCTGGAAGGAGGGGTCAAGCGAGGGCCTAGCTTAGAGTCCTTGTGCAGCCGCTAGCAGCGTAAGCTTGACCTGCCACAAAATCCATGAAGCCTTCTGGTCATTCCTAGGAGAACGCAAGCAGTCTTGTAACATAGGTAGCAGATAATAAAGTTACTGGCTTTTGTTGTTTATGATTGGCTCTGCTTGCTTACATCTGCCTGCAGGAAAACAATCAAGCTCAGACATCACCAAAGACCCCACAATTCATAAATTGCTACTACGACTTACCATTACAGGGTGCAAGTTTGCAAACCTTCATGGATTCTGGCTTTTCTCCATCACACTGATCCCCTGTGCGGCATGACACCTGCCTGGATTCTGTCCCTTCACCACAGGTGACCGAGCACTACAAGAAAAATAACAAAGATCATATAAATAACTAGATTTCTGCATGTGAACACTGAGTTATGCTACAGATGGATGCATTGGTATTTTTTTTGGTAAAGTATGGAAATATGGACAGAAAGCTTCCCAGGAAAAAAATCCACAACCAGAATTCCTTGCTTGGATGTATAGAAAACACTAGCCAAAGAGCTTTGTATACTTACTGGAGGCTAAAACTTATAAAGAACGGTTGCTGGAACTGGGTATGTCTAGTTTAAATAAAAAGGACTGGGGTGACATGATAGCAGTCTTCCAATATCTCCGGGGCTGCCCCAAAGAAGAGGGAGTCAAGCTATTCCCCAAAGCACCTGAGGGCAGGACAAGAAGCAACAGGTGGAAACTAATCAAGGAGAGAAGCAACTTAGAACTAAGGAGAAATTTCCTGACAGTTAGAACAATTAATCAGTGGAACTACTTGCCTCCAGAAGATGTGAATGCTCCAACACTGGAAGTTTTTAAAAGGAAGTTGAGATAACCGTTTGTCTGAAGTGGTGTAGGTTTTCCTGCCTAGGCAGGGGGTTGGACTAGAAGACCTCCAAGGTCCCTTCCAACCCTGTTATTCTATTCTATTCAAACCATATTTGGCACACAGATAGTCCTAGACTTACCACCATTCCTTTACTGATTGTTCAAAGTTACAATGGCACTAAAAATGTGATTTACAATGGCAAAAATCTAATAACTGTCTGAGGTGGCTGATGAGGAAGAAGAGGAACAGAAGGCAGAGGAGAGGAGAGCAGTGGAAATCTATGGGCCGGCCCTTGGGATGGAAGAGCCACCAGTGCTAGTGAAACCCCATCCTAGCTCTGGGGAGAAAAGGCAGGGGGCGGAGATGAATAGATGTGGCAGACAACTATTCATCTTCCAGATGGACAGACTTATTAGCCTGTGCTGAGAGAGAAACTTTTTGCCAGGGCAGCTGATGCACCTAATAAAGGAATTTTTAAGTTAACTTCAGAGGTTGGTCGTGTTTGGTCAGAACCCCTTCCCATTGAAGTGGTACCCGTTTATCTACTTGCATTTGCAATCCTTCGAACTGCTAGGTCTGCAGGAGCTGAGGCAAGGACAGGAACTCACCCTGTGATACATTGCTCAGGTCTCAAGCCCGAACCGTCAGCTTCCCAGCTGGTCTTTAACCACCAAGACATTGCACCCCTTAACTACCTAAACAGAAGAACACTAGTTCCTTCTGGATATAACTCAACAGTAAGGGCAGGAACCATTCTTAGATGGTGATCTCAAGGTCAAATCTTGGTCGGTAATCAAGAGTGTTGTCTTAGCCCTGGTTACTATTAGAATTAAATCTACAGTCACAGAAAAAAATAACCTTTCAAGAGTATCTGTGATGACTTGGGGCGTGGCACAAAGGCAACACAGTCAGATAATCAATAAGAGTCCCTTTATTAGCTCAAACTTTGCCCCCAATGTGCAGGTTACCTTCTGGCTGGAGAAAAAACTCTCCCAGGAACAGCCTTTGACTGCAGAGAATTAAATCCAAAACATGGTCAACACAAACTGTAACTTTAAGTCCAATCAAGCCAAACTGAGGTAATTAGTTTGGCAGGGCAGGAGAAGAAATTCCAGACATGCAGGCATGACAAAACTCACATGGTTGGGAAGACGCCAGGAACACAGATAAGCAATGACAACACAGGATAAAGTCACGTTTGCTCCCCGCAGCTGCTGCAGTCAGCATTCAGTTCTTATAAGCTTTCATTCCCAGGTGTGGCTAATGAAGGGAATCAGGGACCTTTGCTCCCCATAAGCCACACAATCCACTTTGGTCTCTTCTCTTTTCCTCCCTGCATGCCCTAGGATGAAGAGGGGGGTGGGCCTGGGTCTTCCTCTGAACTCCCTCTCCTTTGTTCTACTTCCTCCCTGCTCTGCCCAGCCGGACTTTGCTCTTCCCCAGCCTCCTCCACAGCCAACAGAGCCACACTCCCATTCCCTGTCAGCTGTTTGTCTTCCTCCTCCTATTGACAGGGGCATGACAGTATCAGAAACTTGGACTTTAGCTCAGATTGTGCTAGTTTTCACAAAGGCTTTAGATGCTTACTGAACTCCACGGCCCTGTTTTCCATTGAGCCGGACATGGTGTTCTGTTACAAGGCCTGCGACTCTCCGGACGTTCTCCACTGCAGTACTTGAAATGGACAGAGCGGTTTGCACTGTCATGAAGCGGTTGAACGCAACGTACACTTCGGATTTGATAACCGGACGTCCCACAGGTTTTGGTGCAGTGCTCCCATTCTTCTGATACCCAGCTGCAAAACAGAGAGAATGTTGTTTTTCTAATGCTGAAAAATGAAAGCCAATGGACAGGCATCATTGATGATCCATCAATGTGACAAAGGGTCCGTTTGAAGTGGGGAGAGGGGGGTTAAGTGGCTTGATGACAATGCGTTAACTCCTTGTTGTGTTTTGTTTATTGTATTTTTCAGGACATGTTTTTTTCAAAGGGGGGTGCCTGTCAGCTTTGGAAGCCATATTAGTACCAGATGCTGCCACACTGCCATATTCTTGAACTGAGAAAATGGGAGGGGGGAAGTTCTTGAAGTATATGTGGTTAGACATAATAGCATTCTTCTGCTAAGTCAAGGTCATGTTATTTCTGCACCTGGGTGAGAGGATGTCTCAAGTTGAGATGGGTGGTGATTGGGGCACGTGATGCAATGATTGGTGCAAGGGGTGGATTTGTAATATTTTACTTATTGAAGGGAAACCCGGAACTTTCAGATTCAGGATTTCCCAGATGTGCCAGTTTACTACTCTAATAAAAGGAACCTTTGAGCAGATGTCTGTCTTGGAGTTATTTGTTGGAGTTGAAGCTTTCTGGAACACTGACAAAATTATCCTTGCAGACTGAATAATATCTGCAGGATAGCATTAGCACTTAGAGTTATATACCGCTTCACAGTGTTTTTACAGCCCTGTTAGGGATAACATTGGTTACCTAACTTAGTTTGGGTAAAAATAATATATATAAACTATGTTAGTGAGTTTAAGTGTGTGTATCACTTTAACTGTTAAAACATGAATTTTGGGTGCGGTTGTAAAATCACCATAAGAGGGAGCAAGAGAGCTCACTGTTTGCTGGCTTTTACTGGATAGCTGACAATGTTGGATTGATGGTGATAACTGCGTGTTTTCCCTGCTGTTGCTGAAACGAAGAAAAGGGGTTTGATTTTCTTCATATCTCTGACTGCAAAAGAGATATATTGCTGGACTGATTATTTGTAAGTTTACTGACCTCTTTTTCAACACTGGACTTTGCAACTGATTAATCCCTGGATGGACTGAACTAGTGTATGACATATGGACTGTTTTGACTATGCTATAACTCTTGCTGGAATAAAAAACTATTTAACTGGCACAGTGTATCTGTCTTACTGAGTGTAAACTACAACAACGTTTATCTCACATCATTTGCCTGCCTGCTAGACTGCCGTTGCACGTTCTGCTAGGGTGTGTATCCCTAACAAGCCCTCTCTAAGCGGTTTACAGAATCAGCCTATGGCCCCCAACAATCTGGGTCCTCATTTTACCCACCTCGGAAGGATGGAAGGCTGAGTCAACCTTGAGCCTGGTGGGATTCGAACTGCCAAATTGCAGGCAGCTAGCAGTCAGCAGAATTAGCCTGCAGTACTGCACTCTGACCACTGCGCCACCACGGCTCATAAATGAAACATTAACTTTGAAACCCATTTGATTTATCTGGCAAAGAATAAGTTTTCCCAAATGGGCTTCTTCGTACAGGTAGTCCTCGATATAGGACCACAATTGATCCCAAAATTTATCTCGCTAAGGGAGAAATTTGTTGTGTGAGTTTTGCCACGTTTTACGACATTTCTTGTCAATCACTGCAGTTGTCAAATTAGTAACAGTCATTAAGTGAATCCGGCTTTGCCCATTGACTTTGCTTGTCGGAAGGTCAAGGGGATCATATGACCCTGAGACACTGCAACCATCATAAATATCTGAATTTTGCTAAATATCTGAATTTTGATCACATGTCCATGGGGAGGCTGCATCAGTTGTAAGTGCTAAAAACCATCACAAGTCACTTTTTTCAGGGCTGTCATAATTTCAAACGGTCTCTGAATGAACTGTTGTAAGTCGAGGACTACCTGCAACTCACCACCCCGGTGTTTTATATTTTGATACACATTTTATATGTTCTTTCAATGAATTTGATGCATTTTGTAATGCCACATGAAATAAAGGGAACTGAGTTATTTCCATTTGCTGAGAATCAGCATCTTAATAAGGCAGAATTGTGAAAGCTCAGGGCTGGGGTCCAAGCCGATGTTTTCTCTTTGTTTACTGGGAATCATGCTCACTGTAAATGAACATGACTCTGCATGATATTCTTTTGTAATTTAAAACAAAGGATACACAATTTTCCTCTGTTGTTTCTTGGAGCACAGAAAAGCTTGCCCAGGGCTGGTATAATATTACAGATGAGGCTGGAATCCCATTTTTATGGCCAATCTTCAGACTTATAGATTGGAAGCTTATTCTATTCTATTCTATTCTATTCTATTCTATTCTATTCTATTCTATAACCTATTCTATTCTACTCTACTTCATTTCACTTCACTTCACTCCACTCCACTCCACCCCATCCCATTTTTTTATTTATTTACTGGATTTTTATTCCACCTTTATGACTTTATAAGGAACTCATGGTGACGAACATTCCTAGTATTCCTTCTTCCTTCTTCTATTTCCTCCACAACAACAACCCTGTGAGGTGAGTTGGGTTGAAAGAGAGTAACTGACCTAAAGTCATCCAGTTGGCTTTCGTGCCTAAGGTGGGGCTAGAACTTACTGTGATTGCCCCAAAGACACCCAACCACTTTTCATGCCTAAAGTGGGACTAGAACTCCCGGTCCCCTGGTGATTGGCCCAAAGTCACCCAACCAGCTTTCATGTCTAAGGCAGGAATTTAACTTACAGTCCCCTGGTGATTGGCCCAAAGTCGCCCAACCAGCTTTCATGTCTAAGGCGGGAATTTAACTTACAGTCCCCTGGTGATTGGCCCAGTCACCCAACCAGTTTTCATGCCTAAAGTGGGACTAGAACTCCCAGTTTCCTGGTACCTAGGCCAGCACCTTAACCCCCCCCCCCCCCAAACTGCCTCTCCTTTGTTAACACATATAAAAACAAGAACTGTCAATGAGTGAATCTACATTTAGTTTACTTAAGGAGAGATGCTCTGCTCTGCAAGAGGAAGTTCCTTTGTTCCACCTGTGTGGCCAGCACGAATTACATTATGGGGAAACAAGCAGATGCTTACAATGGCTGAGTGCATTCCTGAAGGTTACACATCCTACGAATTGGTTTAGGCTTTTTGCTGGCGTCACAGAAACCGTGTTGTACCATTTTGCTATCACTTTTCCTGCGGCAGCCATATTTGGTATATTGGAAACCTGGAGGGAGAATAGATAATATCTGTGTTAATAGCAATAGCACTTAGGCTTATTTATTTATTTATTTTGTCAAGCATGCATTTGATAATATATATAAGTATAAACATGATTATTAATACATGAAATAGATACAAATAAAAGGCAACCTTAAGACAGGGACAGTAGGCACGCTGGCGTGCTTATGCACACCCCTTACAGACCTCTTAGGAAAGGGGTGAGATCAACAGTAGACAGTCTGAGGTTAAAGTATTTGGGGTTAGGGGAAGAAACCACAAAGCCAGGTAGAATATTCTAGGCATTGACTCTGTTGCTGAAGTTTTATTTCCTGCAATCAAGATTTATGCGGTTTACCCTGAGTCTGTATCTGTTGTGTGCTTGTGTATTGTTGAGGTTGAAGCTGAAGTTGTCATTGACGGGTAGGACATTGTAATGCATAATTTTATGTACTACGCTTAGGTCAGACTGAAGGTGGTGTAGTTATAAGTTATCTAAGCCTAAAATGTCAAGTATGGAGGCATAGGGTATTCTGTTGTGAGTAGAAGAGTGGAGATTTATAGACCGCTTCACAGTGCTTTGCAGCCCTCTCTAAGCTATTTACAGAGTCAGCTTATTGACCCCAACAATCTGGGTCCTCATTTTACCCACCTCAGAAGGAGGGAAGGCTGAGTCAACCTTGAGCCGGTCAGGATCAAACTCCTGGCACTTGGCAAAATTAGCCTGCAATGCTGCATTCTAACCACTGCATCGCCAGGAAGGAGAATGAGAAAGGGAATTACAAGAGGGAGGGAGGGAGGGAGGGAGGGAGGGAGGGAAGGAAGGAAGGAAGGAAGGAAGGAAGGAAGGAAGGAAGGAAGGAAGGAAGGAAGGAAGGAAGGAAGGAAGGGCAATAGCACTTAGACTTATATACCACTTCACAGGGTTTTAGAACCCTCTCTAAGCGGTTTACAGAGTCAGCCTCTTGCCCCCAACAATCTGGGTCCTCATTTTACCCATCTCAGAAGGATGGAAGTTTGAGTCAACTCTGAAACTAATGAGATTTGAACTACCAAATTGCAGGCAGCAGAAGTAGCCTGCAGTACTGCACTCTAACCACTGCACCACCATGGCTCACTGTGGCTCAATGAAAACCTAGCTAAAGATAATGTAAACCTTTCATCTTAATGATTTATCAAAGGCTGAGAACAAAAACACTGCCATTGTCAGGTGTCAAAGACCAAGGCCACATGCAAAGTTCCAGTGATAGTGATTTATTGCTTGTGCCTATGCCCAGGAATCTCGTCAACTCATGCCCCAAAGGTGCCTTTTTTGAGGAAACTGGACTTTCTTGTTTTTTTTCTTTGAGGAAGTTTTGCTTCTCATCTAAGAAGCTTCTTCAGCTCTGACTGGATGGAGGGGAATGGAAGGATTGATATTCCTTGCAGACAGCTGGTCATTTGCATCCTTTTAGAGGGTCGTTGAGGCCACCTGGAGGTGTAGCCATGCCCTCCAAGTGGCCTCAATGACCCTCTAAAAGGATGCAAATGACCAACTGTCTGCAAGGAACATAAATCCTTCCATTCCCCACTCTCCTGTCAGATTGCTTCTCCCCTTGATTACTTTCCATCCATTGTTTCATGTCTTGCCTTCTGGTGCTTTGGAAAATATTTGAATTTCCCGTGACAATCATCCCCTCTCTTTTCCTAAAAATGTACATTTGTTTACATGTTTCAGATCAATGTATATTTACTAAAATGCATATTAAAATTATGTGTACTCAAGAAAATATTTTAGGGAATGTTCATTTTATGGAAACCCATTTTAAAAATGGATTTTTCAAAATCAACCATTGAGGAGATTTATTAGAGAAAATATAATAGGACAGAACATATTTATGAACAGCGATGGATTATCAACCTATCCAGAGGTGGGCTGCTGCAGATTTGGACCAGTTTGCCCAAACCCCTTGTTCCAACTGGCTGAATCCTACCTCTGCCTTGGGGGTGAGTGGCCAGGAGGCGGGGCTGGGTGTGATGAGTGACATCACCCACCCAGTCACATGACCCACCAGCCACGCCTACCCAGACAGAGAACCAGTTGTTAAAAAATTTGAAGCCCACCACTGATGGGGATGGATTATCAACCTATCTCTAGGTACAAAATATAGACAGCCCCTTATTGTTTTCTTCCCAATTTATCCAACATGCCTCCTCCACAGACTTTGGAGCACTGGGACCAACTCTTCAAAGCCCACTCAAAGGTGTCCAGTTCCTCTTGAAGGACATTGTTATTGCTGACATTGGGCACAGAATCTTCATGAATTATGTATCGGTAAATCAGGCTGGATTGGGTATTGTTCTCCTGAGGAATTACCTGTAAAAGGACGAGATGACAAAAGCAGCTGTCAGTATTACAAAACATGGAGTCCTTCTCTAACTTATTAGGCCCTTCAGCAATTACCTCAACCCCTCCAAAAAAAACCCCAATTCTTTCCATACCTTATTATTTGTGCAGATTCTTCTTCAGCAAAATTTATTGAGTTGAAAGAACTGTCAGAAGTTCAGTGACTAACATTTTTCCATTTAGAACCAATTATGATTAGCGTATAGTGTTATTACAGTATCTAGGAGACCACAATGCTATTACAAAGTAGTACCTTGGCTTGCCAAGGTACCAGCCCTGTTGTAAGAAACACTTGTGCACTTCCCAAGGGGTGCCACAGGAGTGGCTCACCCAAGGTTTCTTCCCTTCCTGAAGCTGCCTTGCAAGTGAGTGACATAACCAGGAAGGTTCAGAGGCATCAGGAATCTGACTGCCTGCACAGAGCACAGCTCATTTTCCCACCAAAGTGGTACATATTTATCTACTCACACAGAACTCTTAGGTGGACAGAAGCTGATGTGAGTCGCAGGAGCTCACTCCTTCATGCAGTGCTTGGGCTTGAACTGCTGGAGCTGAGACCATCTCCAGTGTCATTAAGCCATTCAGCCACAATACGTCTCAATGTGTCCCTTTGTTGTGGTTAGACGGCAGCAGGTGCAGACGGCTGAGGACAGTGATGACTCAGATGAGGGGCCAGGACCATTAGAGAGTGGACTGCTGCCTTCAGAGATTGTGGGGGCTGGCAGCAGCGATGAGAAGGTTCCTGAGGAGCCTATGCCAAGTGTGCGTGCACGCAGGGTTGTTCGCAAGAAAGAGCAGCTGCAGCAGCATGGACAAGGTAATGGCCCCTCCTTCAAGAAGATAAAAGCCAGCTGTGAAGTGAATGTTCTTTGCAGAAAGCAAAGACGTTTTGAACCTCCAGCCTCGTGGACATTCCAGTATTTTGAGTTTGTATTTGAAGATTCTTGTACTGCAAATTATTTCTTGTCTGTTATCTTTTGGCAAGTCTCGCACAGTTTGGCAAGGCTTGTGCTTATCACAGCTAATTATTTTTCAGAAGCATTAAAAGTTTCTGTTCTCTTTGGATTGTGTTTGATTTGTTGGAAAAGGGCGTGGGTCAGAACACCCTTAATAGATTATGTCAAGCCCGAGATTCATCCTCTTCAAAAATTGCCATTGACTTTTAATGGGACAGACTTTTGAGAATAACATCAATAGAGCTGAGGACTTTGTATTGAAATGCACAGATCTTTGGGGCAGCAAGGTACACTCTGTTAAGCCTACCGGGAAAGGAAACCACAAACATAGCTTACCAGAACAAGAATGGCATCATGCAAAGGCCCATCTGTCTGAAGGGTTTCTATGCCGTCTTCTATGTGGTATTGCCATTCTAAGCCAAAGTCGATGAAAGAACGAGAGATGGATCTTTCTCCTTTGCCATTTAGGATATAGTGGCCAGTTGCTTGGTTCTTAATGGCTAAAAGGAACAAAGGCAATGAGTGGTCAACTCTTCCCAGGCAAGGGGGCAATTCTTTTTTCTTCAAATTATTGAAAAAAATTCATCTTCATGATATCATTTCTTGATACCAGGAACATCTTTTGTTTTGGGGATCATCTAGAACTTCTCAATGTTTCCATATTTTTATTTATTTACTTACTTATTCCTCCCCATTATTATTTTACAAATAACTCAAGGTGATGAGCATATCCTACATATCTTCTTCCTCTTACTTTCCCCATAACAACAGCCCTGTGAGGTGAGTTGGGGTAAGAGAGAGTGACTGGTCCAAAGACACCAAGCCAGCTTTAATGCCTAAGGTGGGACTAGAATTCACAATCTCCTGGTGATTGGCCCAAAGTTACCCAGCCAGCTTTAATGCCTAAGGTGGGACTAGAATTCACAGTCTCCTGGTGATTGGCCCAAAGTTACCCAGCCAGCTTTAATGCCTAAGGTGGGACTAGAATTCACAATCTCCTGGTGATTGGCCCAAAGTTACCCAGCCAGCTTTAATGCCTAAGGTGGGACTAGAATTCACAGTCTCCTGGTGATTGGCCCAAAGTTACCCAGCCAGCTTTAATGCCTAAGGTGGGACTAGAATTCACAGTCTCCTGGTGATTGGCCCAAAGTTACCCAGCCAGTTTTAATGCCTAAAGTGGGACTAGAATTCACAGTCTCCTGGTGATTGGCCCAAAGTTACCCAGCCAGCTTTAATGCCTAAGGTGGGACTAGAATTCACAGTCTCCTGGTGAATGGCCCAAAGTTACCCAGCCAGTTTTAATGCCTAAGGTGGGACTAGAATTCACAGTCTCCTGGTGATTGGCCCAAAGTTACCCAGCCAGCTTTAATGCCTAAGGTGGGACTGGAATTCACAGTCTCCTGGTGATTGGCCCAAAGTTACCCAGCCAGTTTTAATGCCTAAGGTGGGACTAGAATTCACAGTCTCCTGGTGATTGGCCCAAAGTTACCCAGCCAGTTTTAATGCCTAAGGTGGGACTAGAATTCACAGTCTCCTGGTGATTGGCCCAAAGTTACCCAGCCAGTTTTAATGCCTAAGGTGGGACTAGAATTCACAGTCTCCTGGTGATTGGCCCAAAGTTACCCAGCCAGTTTTAATGCCTAAGGTGGGACTAGAATTCACAGTCTCCTGGTGATTGGCCCAAAGTTACCCAGCCAGTTTTAATGCCTAAGGTGGGACTGGAATTCACAGTCTCCTGGTGATTGGCCCAAAGTTACCCAGCCAGCTTTAATGCCTAAGGTGGGACTAGAATTCACAGTCTCCTGGTGAATGGCCCAAAGTTACCCAGCCAGTTTTAATGCCTAAGGTGGGACTAGAATTCACAGTCTCCTGGTGATTGGCCCAAAGTTACCCAGCCAGTTTTAATGCCTAAGGTGGGACTAGAATTCACAGTCTCCTGGTGATTGGCCCAAAGTTACCCAGCCAGCTTTAATGCCTAAGGTGGGACTAGAATTCACAGTCTCCTGGTGAATGGCCCAAGACCAAACTGGCTCTCTCTCTCTTTGAGTGACATTTTTTTTAAAAAGGAGAGGTTTTCAAACAATTCCCCCCCAAAAACTTCTGTTAGTGGATAGATTATAAATCTACAAAATAAATAGCTGAATAAGGAATCCACCAATCAAATATGGAAGCAAAGAGTCATAGACACTAGCTTATACAGAAATTCTTGTGAGCGCAAGACAAAAGCACTGAAAGCTGAAGTGAATGCTTGCGCTGGTGGAAGATTTACTTGTGAAGTTCATAAACACTGAAATATACACTGAATTCACCAGAACTTTTGGAGACATGCCTTCAGCTATCCATAAGCAGCCATGCCCACAGCTTCCAAAATGAGAAGACGTTGGCATCAGCCCTGTTAGCATGATGGCCAAGGCTATGCAGAGAAGCACTTACCAAGAATGTGAGGGGAAACCTCATCTTCTTGGACAGTCACATGTCGAGCACCCGCTGGGATGTCAAACATCTTAAGGTACCCTTTGGCATGTGCAACGAGACGTTGAGAGACAAAGAAGAAAGGAAGAGGAGTAGGAGGAGGAGGAGAAGGAGGAAGATAAAAAATTGGCTAGCATTAGTTAGTTGCAAATGGAGATAAATCCCATTGAAGAACGGGTGCATCCATAGGTCTTTGACCATTAGATGAGAAGATAGAAAGACGTGAAGTTTGAGGCCTAGGCTGCCTTACCTTTCTCAACTCAACATGGAGAAGGAAACGATAAGCAAAGGTCCCTGCAAAACACTTACTTCATTATGTTCTCTGAAGAGCATAATATTGAGATCGTTTAGATCTGGGGTCCCCAACCATGGCAACTTTAAGACTTGTGGACTTCAACTCCCAGAATTCCTCAAAGCTGGCTGAGGAATTGTGGGAGTTGAAGTCCACAAGTCTTAAAGTTGCCGAAGTTGGAGACTCCTGATTTAGACAAAGCATTTATGCTTCCTATATTTCATGGACGAAAACCTCACCATGGGGATATTCTTTCAAAACCCATGTGTATTGTTGGAAGGTAAAAGCTTCTCTGATGCACACACATCCTAGCCAGGTCATGCATCAAACCACCTCTGATTCATGGGAAATCTCCAACTAACATTTAGATGCTGCTTGGAGTTAGATAAGAGTCAACAAAATTCAAGGACGGTTGGTGTAAAATGACCTGGCTGAGAATGAGGGAGAAGTCAAACATGTCATGAGCTATGAGTCCCTTCGTGCCCAGCTTGAATTCTTTCTGTTCTTAACTCCCACTAATTTCCCTTGAATGTTAGTAGTTCAGATTCTTGTAGAGAGCTTTAAGCCTACAATAAATCTTTATATACATTTACATTGACTGGATCTCCTGATTTCTCTGTTAGTGCATGACAGTTGGACTTAATTCGCGTGTGGGTATGTAAAGATTCTAGGCTTTTTCCTCTTTTTACTCCACCTCAGGTTCTTCCATTTCTTCTCCTGTAATAAGCATTACAACTTTCAGCATTCTAATTTCACAACCATATTTTCAGGCAGCTGGCCAGTGTGACCAGACTTGGATTCAAGCTCAGGACTTTCTTCCAGCAGTTTGAATCAGAGAAACTCTAATGAAGAATTCTAATGATTGAACTTTCTCTTGGGAGAAATTGCCATTGAAAGCATAAAGGATTTGTCTCCTTTTTTGTAGTTCTTGTAAGTGTCCGCCAGCAATGAGGAAGGAAGCAATGAGGAGGGATTAAGAGCAGCTATGGATGTCTGTCATCCTGCAATGGGACAAAACTCACCCAGGATATCTTTTGATACTCTGGTTTCAGAAACAGAAACATCACGTACTCCTTTAGGCAAAGTGAAAGCACCTCTTGTCTTCCCTTAAACAGAATGATTTTTATTAATGATCAGGTCACCAAAGTCTTGAGTTTTCATTGACTACGTCTTGTTATGAGCTTTGTGATCAACTGTACTATTTGCACTCCAACACTATTTTAAGTATTTTTGTCCACGTTGGAGCAATTCTTTTACAACACAATCAATGAAAGTTAAGACGATGGAAAAATCAAGTGGATATTTGCAGATTTTATTTTCCAAATACTTGAGATCATTTTGACACCTCTTGCTTCATTGTTTCCCTGTTGGAAGAAGTTAGACTTTTTTTGAGGACTTTTCAAAACAATAAAATAATTTAATGACGAAGATAAAAGTTTATCAGGAATATATAAATAATGGTTACAGATCTCCAAAGCATAATCCTCAATCACCAAGTATGAACAAAATATGTTTTGCATTAAAATTGTGTCTGTTTAGCTTGATCTGTGGATAATTGTACAGCTGTCATGAATTCAAATAAATATGAAAACTTCACAAAATTTGCTTCTACATCTTTCCATGACCAATTGGAAATCTCAGTTTTGATTTTCCCATTGTTCTATCTCAAATGAAGTTATTTAAGAATAATATGAGCTAAAAGTATCAATTGCCACTGTAGCTTCATGGCTAAGATACTGGACTGACACTAGGGAGATCTAAGTTCTAGATCAGTGATTTTCAAACTTGGCAACTTTAAAATGTGTGGACTTCAATTCCCAGAATGCTCTAGCCAGAGTTGAAGTCCATGCATCATAATGTTGCTAAATTTGAAAAACACTGATGTAGCCTTTTGTTATTCATATCTCATTGGATAATTTTGTGGGATCTTAATGTACACGATCTTGAGTGGGTTGGAAACCTACAAAACAAATACATAATATGAATATTAGATCTATGTTGTCTACCCAAACTGTAATATGGACTCACAGTCTCTCTGACTCTTGCCTCATTTAAAACTCTCCATTGCAGTTGCAAGCAAAATGGCTAATCCTGTAATCTTCTAGCACACAAAAACATGGAAAACTACTGTCTATAGTTTCCTTATAGGGAGCAGCTGTCCGGAGCATATGTGGGCAATCTCCTGTCCTTTCCTTATCAAGACAGATTCCAAGAAATTGGTCTACTAGCTATACTTCTTGCAAGTCTATTCTTGCAAAGAACATTGATTGATAAACTCTAGACAATATTCCTATGGTATGTCAGGTGTGAAAGGAATTGGTCTACTAGCTATACTTCTTGCAAGTCTACTCTTGCAAAGAACATTGATTGATAAACTCTAGACAATATTCCTATGGTATGTCAGGTGTGAAAGGAATTGGTCTACTAGCTATACTTCTTGCAAGTCTATTCTTGCAAAGAACATTGATTGATAAACTCTAGACAATATTCCTATGGTATGTCAGGTGTGAAAGGAATTGGTCTACTAGCTATACTTCTTGCAAGTCTATTCTTGCAAAGAACATTGATTGATAAACTCTAGACAATATTCCTATGGTATGTCAGGTGTGAAAGGAATTGGTCTACTAGCTATACTTCTTGCAAGTCTATTCTTGCAAAGAACATTGATTGATAAACTCTAGATAATATTCCTATGGTATGTCAGGTGTGAAAGGAATTGGTCTACTAGCTATACTTCTTGCAAGTCTATTCTTGCAAAGAACATTGATTGATAAACTCTAGACAATATTCCTATGGTATGTCAGCTGTGAAAGGAATTGGTCTACTGGCTATACTTCTTGCAAGTCTATTCTTGCAAAGAACATTGATTGATAAACTCTAGACAATATTCCTATGGTATGTCAGGTGTGAAAGGAATTGGTCTACTAGCTATACTTCTTGCAAGTCTACTCTTGCAAAGAACATTGATTGATAAACTCTAGACAATATTCCTATGGTATGTCAGGTGTGAAAGGAATTGGTCTACTAGCTATACTTCTTGCAAGTCTATTCTTGCAAAGAACATTGATTGATAAACTCTAGACAATATTCCTATGGTATGTCAGGTGTGAAAGGAATTGGTCTACTAGCTATACTTCTTGCAAGTCTATTCTTGCAAAGAACATTGATTGATAAACTCTAGACAATATTCCTATGGTATGTCAGGTGTGAAAGGAATTGGTCTACTGGCTATACTTCTTGCAAGTCTATTCTTGCAAAGAACATTGATTGATAAACTCTAGACAATATTCCTATGGTATGTCAGGTGTGAAAGGAATTGGTCTACTGGCTATACTTCTTGCAAGTCTATTCTTGCAAAGAACATTGATTGATAAACTCTAGATAATATTCCTATGGTATGTCAGGTGTGAAAGGAAGATCAGGTCCACACATGAAGGTCCAACTAAACTGATTTATTGCTTAACATGTATACAGAGGAATCTTTTTAACTAACAGTGACCACCTATTTGGTGTTAGATAAGGATCAATGGCATTCAAGGGAGGATGGATTTTAGTTTGCCTCTGACTACATAAAGATTCTAGGCTTATCCCTCTTTTAACTCCACCCCCAGTTTCTTCTACTCCAGGGGTGTCAAATTTGGTGTCCCCCAGGCCGGATGTGCAGGCCACACCCACCCCAGCTCCACGAAGGAAAAAAAATGTCACAATACGTATGTCACAATACGCAATGTGACATCATGAGTTTGACACCCGTGTTCTACTCCTTTCTCCTACAGTATCCTAGATCAAACTTAATTTTTGTTTTTGCCATTTTGAATAATTAAAATGCAACTTAGAAACTAATAATAAACACCAAGTTAGGAAGATAAGTTAATCCTTACCAGATTTCTTGGGGGTTCTTGTAAAGATCCCTTTCACTGTCCGGCAATGTGAGTTATCTCCTCCACATACTCCACACTTGTCTTCAGCTTTGTTGGATCCAATCTCCTTGTTGCAACCAACTTTCTGCCGAGAGAAGCAGATCAGCAGAACTGAGAGAAGCAGGAAGAGGTGGTTGGAAATTAAGCAATATCAATAGCCTTTAGACTTGCATACTGCTTCACATATTGCCCCCAACAATCTGGGCCCTCATTTTACTGCCCCTGTCGGAGCCTGAATCCGTGGGGGAAGACAAGCTGAAACCTGAGCCAACAAAGATTGAGGGGCCAGCTTCATTGTCTTTGGAAGAAAATGGGGAAGGCCAGGGCCTTTCAGGATTAGGACAGCTTGTAGACAGGGAGGAACAGGGGCAGGATGAACATGAGAGACAGAGCTCAGGTGAGGAGCCATGACCACCCCCTCCTGATCCGAGAGCATGGAGAGTGGAGAAAAGGCATGAACAGCGCAGACTTAGCAGGTTACTTGGGAGGAGAGTGCCCTGGCCCCCTCTTCACAAGGCACACCTGGGGAATGAGACTTAAGGAGATGCTGTGGGGAGGGTCATTTGTTGGGAACAAAATGTTGAATGCCGACGTTTGAACTTTTCAAGAGTCCTTGCATTCTTTCTGGCATTCTGGTCTAATTATCTGGATCTTTTGCTTCCTGAACTCCTTGATTTGCCCTGCTGGACTTATTGCTGTACAGACAGCGCTGGGCTGGACCAATTGCAGCCAGAGGCTGCTTGAGGTTTGCATGGGGGTTTGTAATCACTCTGATCTGGGACTTGCCAGAAACGTGGAAGTGTTTGGAGAAATTTGGAGCAATAAAGGAGCGGTTTGAACTGCCAGCTGTTTGTGTTAACTCTATGCTGTGCCCCGGGTCATCACAACTGACCTTGGAAGGATGGAAGGCTGAGTCAACCTAGGCCAGGATCAAAGGTCAGAATTAGCCTACAAGACTACATTCTAACCACTGCATCACCACACAGAAATATGTAGTTCTTGATGCTATTCATTATCTTTGCCTAAACTCTGGGTCAAGAAGGATTCATTGGATTCACCTTACTACTGTTGGCCTTTAGAAATTGTGGGTGCTCCAATACTGTAGGTTTTTCAAATGGTCACTAAATGAAGGGTGTAAGTCAAGGATTACCTGTATCTCGTTTCTATTTTTGTCATGGCCATTTTAGCTTTTGGTAAAGAAACATTTTGCCCTTATTTTTCTAAAATG
This sequence comes from Hydrophis major, assembly GCA_033807585.1. Classification (NCBI taxonomy): domain Eukaryota; kingdom Metazoa; phylum Chordata; class Lepidosauria; order Squamata; family Elapidae; genus Hydrophis; species Hydrophis major. The sequence goes on along the minus strand of CM066333.1, from coordinate 9,174,594 downwards.
TCCCTGTGAAGCTAATATCTTCTACACACCTTAAGAGTTTTTGTGAGGTTTCCTGGATCAAGTTGGAACAACCAAAAAGTTTATAGACGATCACTTACCACACATTCTCCACGGACGCATATACTGAAGGGGTCTTTGTATGAACAGCGAGTGCCATCGTGGGTCAGTTGTTTCATATAAGCAATGTCACCCGTCTCTTTGGACTGGCAGTAAAGTTGGCATCTTTTGGCGGCTACAGAGAGCAGAGGGAAAAAATAGCAATGCTTTGGTGACTTTTAGGCTGGGAACAATTTATACTTTTGCTATGAGATGTGGTGTTGGCTATAAGTTTGGAATGGACACTGAATGAATGCACTGAGCACGTATCTGGCTATCTATTCCCTACTTCTCCATTTTTAGAATATTCCTAACCTTCATGGGAAGAAATTTTGAAATTGAACATTTCATTGTGAGAAAAAGGTTGCTCTTGTTCATGTGAAATGTGGTTCCCTTGAAATAATACCAGAATTTTCCCTTCGTCCCTCTCCCTTCCCGCTCCTCCCTCCCTCTTTCCCTTCCCTTCCCCCCTCTCTTAATCCTTCCTTTCCTTCCTTCCCTTTCCCTTCCTCCTTCTCTTATTTCTTCCTTCCTTCTTTCCCTCCCTCCCTCCCTCCCTCCCTCCCATAAAATTACTAAAAAAAATACTTGGTAAGGCTGATGGAGACAGCTGGGATGGTGAAGCTCTGATTAGAGGAAATTGACTACATTTAATACCGGTAGCAATTTTGAACTTTTGGCACAAAACAGAAAAATAATAGAAATCATATGGATTTGAATATTAGTAGCATATATATAGATTATTTTTAAAATGGAGGCTACATTGTACCTGTAGACCAAGAGTTGAGCTCATGTTTTATTGATATCTGCACTAAAAAAAGTTAGAAATTCATTCAATCATTTTCTGCACATTTTTGTTTCTTTCTATACTTAATTTTACTGCACCTCTACGTTTTCTTTCTCTTTCTGTTCTGACTCTATTTCTATTCTCTCTCTTGACTAAATAAGACCAGTTTTCATTGAACAGCCAAATTTACTTGCTAAAGCGACATGTTGTTGAATAAAAGACATATTGAACTCAGCTGAGTTAATCTTTATTACAAATATTAAGGGATGTTTTGTAATCATATTTACCTGGTTGTTGGCTAGTGTACAAAACCTGGTTATGATTACCATTCATGAAATAATTCACTTTAAAATCAGTTTTCTGATATTTTGAAAAGGACAAGTTATTGGGAAGAAGTCAATAATATGTCAGTAAGTGTACCACATTCCCTGCCTTCTTTGTGATATTTAAACCATTTTTCCACAGAAGAACAGAAACAGAGAGAAATCACTGGTTACCATCTGGGTGCTCATATGGAAGCCAATGGTGTTTGCTGTTTTGGTATTCGAAATGGGAGTTGCGTTGCTGACACTGCTGGGCTCGGAAATCTTCGTAAAGCTTTGGGCATTCATCCAGGTTGCACAATTGATACTCAAAGTTGATACCGGCACAGTCTTGACCCCCATTAATTGGCCTGGAAGGCAAAAAAAAAATAGGAACAAAATCAGATTAATTGAGATTTAACTGTGATTCCTCACTCTTCCATACCAAAACACCAATGCTATTTTTCTGGCAAATGGATTTCCTTTCAATCAGGCGAGATCAAATGGAGCTCAACATTTCAATGGTATTTGTTCAGAATTTAATCATATAATACTGTGTTTCCCTGAAACTACGACCTACCCCGAAAGTAAGTCCTAGCTTGATTTTTACACGTGAGCCCAATATAAGCCCTACCCCCAAAATAAGCCTTAATTAAGTAAAAATTTAGCAAGGGTGGGGATGGGGGGAGGTGGAGCTGCCCTACTATTTACCTTTGGACAGTTGCAACCAGACCTCACACATCCCAACACCTGCCTTGCTGGCCCAATCAATCCGGAGCTCTGTTATCAGCTGCAGAAGCCTTCAGGAAAGCCTTGCCAGCCTTAGAAGAAATTCCTGAAGGCCTCTGACAGCGAAAAGGAGGCCGGAAGTGACACACACAAGTGAAGTGAGTCAGTGGATGTCATCCCACCCAAAAATAAGACCTGGTGCATTTTTTTGGTGCCAAAAAAAAACCATAGGACAGGGTCTTATTTTCGGGAAAACATGGGTATTTCAACACCAATGTCTTTCAATTTAGTTATTTATATCTTTCGGTTGATATCCCATCTTCAGGGACCGCTGACTTGCTCAGCTAAGAAATGGAGATGGGCACCACCCCGTAGTATCATATACAACTAGACGTGGGAAATCTTTACCTTTATAGATATACATATATATGAATCCAATAGCAGTCTATATGCAATTTTTTTAAAAAAATCTGTAACTGCAAAAATGTCAGAAAACGCTGCACCAATTTACATGGGATTGTTGCATTGTCGTGTTCTGAAGCGAACGCCCGTTCCACAGGACCTGGAGCAGGACCCAAATTTTGTCCAAGTTCCCCAGCCGCCATCTTGTTTCAACTCGTTTGTGTTCTTCCACATGCAGTGACCTTTATAGCACCACTGAGAGAGAAAAGAAGAACAGACACTCCATTCAAAAGGGAAATTAAACTTTTAAGGAGGTCTTGCTTCCTAATGGTAGCTTCCCTGGGAGGCGAACGTCAGAAAGAAAAAAAATTCTCTTTGATTTCACCTTGGAAAAATTGAGATTTGGGCGTTGTTGGTTTTTTTTTTCAGCTCCTGGAACATATGGCAAGCAAGTTCCGTGGAAAATTTAGTTGAGGTTAGTCCTGGAGTTAGGACTGCTCACTTAATGACCATTTGAAGCCACAGTGAGTAATTATGAGGCAGATTCAAAGTTGCAATGGCAGAACCATCTTCCGTAAGAGGAGACCTATGGAAAAGCAATCCAACAACTGGATGGAATTTTAAGTGAGAGGGAGAAGATGGGCAATTGTCTCTCTTCATATAAATGGTTTGTAAAGTTTCATAACTTAACGCTGTCAAAATACTGGGCAAGGAGGAAGCTTTCAAGGGACTTTAACCAAACCACTGAGGACCACTTGTGCTTGGTGATAAAATATTGTCCTATTGTTGCAAACGAGAGATAGAAGACTGGAAAAGGGGAGAACTTGAAACGGGACATTCATTGTTAAAAGAAGGCACCAAAGAGCAACAATCTACATTGCTTTGCTCTTATCTATCATTATAATTGAAGCCCACAAGTCATTATTTACTTATCTTACATCCTGCCTTTATTATTTTTTTATAAACAACTCAAAACATGTCCTCCTACTTCTCCACAACAACAAGCCTGTGAGACAAGTTAGGCTGAGAGAGAGGTATTGGCCCAGAGTCACCCAGCTGGTTTTCATGCCTAAGGCAGGATTAGAACTCACCATCCCCTGGTGATTGGCCCTCAGTCAGCTTTCATGCTTAAGGTGGGACTAGAACTTATTGTCCCCTGGTGATTGGCCCAGAATCACCCAGCTGGTTTTCATACCTAAGGCAGGACTAGAACTCACTGTCCCCTGGTGATTGGTCCAAAGTCACTCAATCACCTTTCATGCTTAAGGCAGGACTAGAACTCATTGTCCCCTGGTGATTGGCTCAGAGTCACCCAGCTGGCTTTCATGCCTAAGGCAGGACTCGAACTCACCATCTCCCAGTTCCCCTTGAAATACTTGCATTGTTTCAACCTGAAAATGCATTCCCACTTACTTTACTAGGGGCACATTCTGTCCCATCAAGGGGAGGGCCTTTCTTAGTCTTGCAGAAATAAGGGTTGTCTGGATGACTGCACCACAACTGTTTACACGGATCAAATGTTCGAAACTGAAACAAGAAAAATACCATAGATATCTTTAAATATTTGGATGAAGCAGTGTATACAGCTAGTCCTTGACTTATGACAGGTCGCTTATCGATTGTTCAAAGTTATGACAGATTCCCCCCCCCCCCCAAAAAGCTACTGATGATCTAGTTCCAGAGCTCTGATAGCCACCGCCCTCTGTGATCACGCGACCAATTTTGGGTGCTTAGCAATCAGTCTGCTTTTATGGCCATTTGCAATATCCTGCAGTCATCTGACCATGATTTACAACACTTCCCCTGAAAACCAGATTCCATTTCTGTTTTTTTGGCCAAAACGCTCCATAATGAACAGTGAATTTGCTTAACTATTGCTTTGTTCACTTAATGACCACCGCAAAAAAGTTGCGTCAGCCTCCAAGATTCCTTCTTGTTAGGGATAACATTGGTTACCTAACTTAGTTTGGGTAAAAATAATATATAAACTATGTTAGTGAGTTTAAGTGTGTGTATCACTTTAACTGCAAAACATGTATTTTGGGTGCAGTTGTAAAATCACCATAAGAGGGAGCAAGAGAGCTCACTGTTAGCTGGCTTTTACTGTAGTAGCTGACAATGTTGGATTGATGGTGATAACTGTGTGTGTTTCCCTGCTGTTGCTGAAACGAAGAAAAGGGGTTTGATTTTCTTCATATCTCTGACTGCAAAAGAGATATATTGCTGGACTGATTATTTGTAAGTTTACTGACCTCTATTTTCAACACTGGACTTTGCAACTGATTAATCCCCGGATGGACTGAACTAGTGTATAACATATGGACTGTTTTGACTATGCTGTAACTCTTGCTGGAATAAAAAACTATTTAACTGGCACAGTGTATCTGTCTTACTGAGTGTAAACTACAACAACGTTTATCTCACATCATTTGCCTGCCTGCTAGACTGCCGTTGCACGTTCTGCTAGGGTGTGTATCCCTAACAATGCTTTTGCTTGACTCTTTCTGGCTGCCATAGAAATGGGGGGAGGAATAATTGGGCCTCGTGGGGGAGGGAAGGGTGCTGGAGGTTGAAGTTGTGTGAATTGTAAAAGTTGGGATGCTTGCTTGCTTACTGCACAAATACAGCCACTTATCTTTTCTAGGCCAAGGTCAACCGTCTTGTCATACCAGATGTGTGAGACGCCACCTGAAGATGTCCCCGCATGACATTATACACACCTCAGATTGGATGTCCAGTTTGAATTGTTGGGGGCAGGAACATGGGATAACTTTCTATGTGTAATTTCCACAATTTTTGCTTCAGATCTTGTAGTTCTTCTGTTGCTATCACTTCATATTCATTAAAAGTCCTTTTCTCTATAACAATGAAGTCTAAGGTTTTCTTTCTTGGATTTTGAATGGGGGCTACACCTGACAGGTTGTAAAAAGGTCAGTCGTGTGATGATTCACTTAATGACCCTAATGGCCAGGCACCATTATAGCTGTGAGGACTATCTATACAACAAACCTAAGAAAGCAAACAATAGGAAATTATCCCTCAACTGAGATTCAGGGTTTATGGGTAGAAGTTGGCCATTGTCAACTATCTGGATGTAGTCAAACTGAAAGTCCTCATAAATTTCAGTCCCTTCTCCTCTTTTCTCCCAAAATTGCAATTCCCACACTGAAAATATGAACAAAGGAAGGGAGATACATGTCACAACCAACTCAGATTTGGGCTGATGTATCTTGATATTAAAACTATAATTCAGCTTTACATTATAGAAACCGAGAAAGACCTACCGCTGTGCACATTTTGTAACCCACTCCAAAATCAAAGCGGCATTGCTCGTCCATAGAATAATTTACCCCTGGCAATTCAGGAAGTTTCGGCCAGTTATGTTCAAAAGGGTCATCGAGGAGACAATCGTAAGAACTGTGTGAGAAAGGAGACAAAATTGTGAGAAAGGAGACAAAATTGGATTGCTAGAAGCCACAAGGATTTATCAAAGTCAGATTGTGCCACAAAAACTTTATTGTGCCAGTAAAGGAAAATATTTGTAGCTCAGGGCTGAAAGGAAGGGTTCTTGGTGTTCTGCGAATTTGCTTGTTTTCTTGCAGATGTTTCCTTACCAAAACTGGGTAGTATCATTAGGAGTTTGGCAACCAGCCTGTATTGGTTGATGTTACCTAGTTTTGGTCATGAAACATCTGCAAAGAACATAACCAAGCTCGGAGAGAGCCAAGGACTCCTCAAACTTTATTGCATTCTTTGACAAAGTGACTAAATTAGTGGGCCAATGAAATGCTGTGGACCTTGTAAATGTAGACTTCAGTAAGACATTTGACAAAGCAGACCACAACCTATTTCTTGGTAAGATTAAAAAAAAAAAAGTGTTTTAGACAGCTATAGATAATCTATTTATTCCAGGATTTTAAGCGGGTGACAGTAAACATTTCTCTTTTTGCCTTTTCTTTTTCTTAACTGTATTAAGCTGTTCTAAGGCTTACATTGCAGTTGATTTTCTGTTTCCTACCACAGAAAAGTGGCAGACCACAATAGCAATTTTTTTTGGCAACTCTACTGCTGACTTTTGGCAGCTAGGCTGTTGAAATCTGGCAAATTGTTCAGAAAAGGCTCCAGGGACTTCAAAAAAGAGTATGTAAGGCCATGTTAATCAAAGGTTGCACCTCTCTTCTCATCACTGGGAAGCATGGGCCCAACCCCACACTGTGAGCCAGCCAAACAATGCCTCAATAGACTTATCGCCACCACAGTACCAATAGCTTCTGGTGATGAAACCTCCTGATCACAGCATGACTTGGAGAGAGAGTCATGGAAAGACTCAAGCCTATGAGCAGGGAAGGAATGGGAAGCCAGAGTGGATCTCAATGGTTCTGCTTCTGCTGACCATCATTTGTCTTGATCTATGGCTCAGTGGCTGAGACACTGAGCTCGTCGATCAGAAAGGTCAGCAGTTTGGCGGTTCGAATCCCTAGCGCCGTGGAACAGAGTGAGCTCCCGTTCCTTGTCCCAGCTTCTGCCAACCTAGCAGTTCGAAAGCACTTAAAAAAAATGCAAGTCAGAAAATAGGGACCCCTTCGGTGGGAAGGGAACAGTGTTCTGCATGCCTTCAACATTTGGTCATGCCAGCCACGTGACCATGGAGATGTTTTCGGACAGCGCTGGCTCTTATTTGGCTTTGTAACAGAGATGAGCACTATCCCCTAGAGCCAGAACCAACTAGCACATATGTGCGAGGGTAACCTTTACCTTTAATGACACATTCTTCCAGTTCAAATTTATACCTTGGCTAGACATTGGCCAGTTAATGGTGCTCCTAGCTTGGTCTAGATATTTTCTAGTTGCTAATCGAGGCATGTAGAGTGCAAAGAAGAGCAACCAAGATTAGAAGGGTTCTGGGGACTCAATCATAACACAATAGCAGAGTTGGAATAGACCTTGGAGGTCTTCTATCTAGTCCAACCTCCTGCTCAAGCAGGAGATCCTATGTTGTTTCAGAGAAATGGTGGGCCAATCTCTTCTTTAAAACCTCCAGTGTTGGAGCATTCACAACTTCTGGAGAGAAGCAGTTCCACTGATTAATTGTCCTAAGGGTCAGGAAATTTCTCCTTAATTCTAGGTTGGTTCTCTTTTTGATTAACTTCCATCCATTGCTTCTTGTCCTGCCTTCATGTGCTTTGCTAACGTAACTGTTCCTATGATGAACCGCTAATGGAATTAGGTACATTTAGCCTAACAAAGAGAAAGCTTAGGGAGACATGATAGCCGTCTTCCAATTCTTGAAAGGTTGTCCCAGAGAAGAGGGCATCAATTTATTGTCCCTAGCACCTGGGGGCAGGACAAGAAGCAATGGGTGCAAGCTGGTCAGAAGAAGAGCCAACCTGGAAATAAGGAGGAATTTCCTAAATGTTAGAATCCTTAGTCAATGAGAGAATTTGTCCCTTGGAGTTGTAGCAGGGGTGGGATTCTACAGGTTTGCACCTATTCTCTAGAACCGGCTGTTAACATTCTAAGCAGTTCGGAGAACCGGTTGTTAGAAGAAATGACTGGGCTAATCCTGTAAGGAAGGCAGGAAGGAAACATTCTGGTGTTGCTTACAGAAACTGCCTCTCCATTAACCCTTATTACATTCTTGGTAGGACTAGACTTCCTAGAACTTCTCTGGAGTTTTTTTCCCCTCCTCTGCTGGTCCTTTGCTTGTGTGGAGTGACCATTCAAAGTTACGGTGGCACTGAATAAAGTGACTTATGACCATTTTTCACACTTACGACTGTTGCAGCATCCCCACAGTCATGAGAGGCCAGGAGAGGATATGCATGCCTCGATGTGAGTGATATTGAGTTGGCCACACTCAGCGAATAACAGGACCACCATGCCATGTCCACTCAACCACCTGACCACCAAGCCATGTCCACCAACTAAGCCATGCCCACAGAACTGCTTGTTAAAATTTTGAATTCCACCCCTGAGTTGTAGATGCTCCAATCTTTCAAGAAAAGATTGGACAACCATTTGTCCAGGATGGTATGAGGACTTCTGCCTTATATTGGATTACAAGACCTCCAAGATCCACAATTCTATGATATAGTATCTGTTGGCAAGATATTGGTCCTTACTGTATGTATCTTTTGAGTTCTTGGCCACTGCAACGGGACCAGTGGTATCGGTGGAAAGCTGCTTGTACCAAGGGAGCCATGACGCTTCCCATCGCTGTCTCATCCCCACATCGGTTCCCTTGTCCATCATGCTCCATCCCCAGCCTGAATCAAAGAATGACAATCAGAATTAATTGAGGATGAAGACTGAGAAAAACCAGTTGGAAACACGTACTCCGTCTTTCAGATGGGTTTGACCACAATTGCGCTCCTTCTAAAAGCATCCAAATATGCAAGCAAAAATGGAAAATCAACACGTTTGATTCCCTTTGAATGATAGCTCAACTAAAGGTCCCATGTACCAGATATTTAACAAAATGAAGTTCAATGCAGAGAAAAGTAAAGTCCTACACTTAGGCAAGAAAAACCAAAAGGATACATATAGACTGGGTGAAACCAGGCTCAATAGCAGTAACTGTGAAAGGGATCTTGGAGTCTTAATGGACAACCAGCTAAATAGGAGCCAGCAGTGTGCAGCAGCCACCCAAAAAGCCAATGCAATCCTAAATTGGATTAACAGAGGGATCCAATCGAAATCAAGTGAGGTACTAATACCGCTCTATAAATAAAGCCTTAGTAAGACCACACCTAAAGTACTGCATCCAGTTTTGTTCACCACACTATAAAAGTGATGTTGAGACTCTAGAAAAAGTGCAGAGAAGAGCAACCAGGATGATGAGGGGACTGGAGGTTAAAACATATGAAGAACGGTTACAGGAACTGGGCCTGGCTAGTCCAGTGAAGAGAAGGACCAGGGGAGACAGGATAGCAGTCTTCCAATATTTGAGGGGCTGTCACAGAGAGGAGGAAGGGGTCAAGCTATTTTCTAAAGCACCCGAAGGCCAGATAAGGAATAATGGATGGAAACTGAACCAGGAGAGATTCAACCTGGAAGTAAGGAAAAACTTTCTGACAGTGAAAACAATCAACCCATGGAACAGAAGTGGCCCTCGGAAGTTGTGGGAGCTTCATCACTTGAGACTTTCAAGAAGAAATTGGACTGCCATCTGTCAGAAGTAACGTAGGGTCTCTTACTTAGGCAGGAGGTTGGGCTAGATGACCTACAGGGTCCCTTCCTACTCTGATTATCTGTTATCTCTTATCAGATACACCTGGTATTTAGACTCAGCAATTCATAAGTACAGATAGTCATTGACTTACGACCATAACATTCTGAGATATAAATTACAAGCATTTGCAGATGACTTGGTATTTATCATAGAAGAACCATTTGAGAAAATTCTTAAACTATTGAAAAGGATTGAGGAGTTCAGAGAAGTAGCAGGTTTGAAGATAAATAAGAAAAAAAAAACTAAAGTTATAGTCAAAAACCTAACACAAAAAGAACAACTGTCAGGTAAAGTGGACTCCCAAATAGTCAAGTTAAATATTTGGGAATACACTTAACAGCAAGATATGCAACAAAAAAAGAAGATAACTATACAAAATTATTTAACCAAATAAAACTGAATCTGGAAAAAATGGGGAAAACTTGCATCTATGAATGTTAGGAAGAATTGCTACTGTGAAAATAAATATTTCGAACATACTGATTTTAAAATGTATTTGGCAAGGGGAAAAAAGCTAGAAGTAAACAGACTTACGACCACAAATTTCTGTCCCTAAGCGAGACAGTTGTTAAATGAATTTTGCCCATTTTGTGACCTTTCTTGCCACAGTCATTAAGTGAATTGAGTGACTCGCTGCAGTTGTTAAGTTAGTCACGTGGTCGCTAAAGGGACATGGCTTTCCCATGGACTTTGCTTATCAGAAGGTCGCAAAAGCGGATCACATGATCCTGGGAAAGGAAAACCATCAAAAATGCATGTTGGTTGTCAGTTTTGATCACGTGACCCAGAGGATATTACAACAATCAGATGAAAAAAAGTCATACATCACTTTTTTCAGTGCTATTGTAACTTTGAACATCACTAAACAAGTGGTTGTTAAGTCAAGGGCTATCTGTAATCTAATTTGCTGTAACAATCTTAAGGAGACATGGATGGATGCCTGCGATGGGCTTCCCCCAGGTAGAAAATTAGTGTCATGCCCCTCTTGGAGACTGACGCTGAGGGAGAGGAGGAACAGTCGACAGGGAGTGGAAATGTGGCTCTGGAGGTTGTGGAGGAGGCTGGGGAAAGACAGAGGCCGGCTGGGCAGTCAGAGGAGGACCCAGGCCCATCTCCTCTCCATCCTAGGGCACGCAGGGAGGAAAGGATAAGGGAGAGATGTGAATGGCATGGTCTACGGGGAAGGAAAGGGCCTTGATCCTCTTCATGGGCTGCAGCTGTGAGAACTGGCTAAAAGGATGGACTTGCGTATGGGCCAATGCTGGAAACAAAGCGTGGAAATATCTCTAGTCTGTCATTCCTCTCTGAGTTTGGCTTCCTTCCCAGTGTGTGTTCCGATATCAGTGGACATCTTCAAGCCCTTATCTTGCCTGGTTCCCTTAAGTGTTTCAGTGTGGTTTGTGTTATTTTTACTCTTTATAATTTATAGGCATTTTTAGTTTAAGCGGCATTTCTTCTTTTTCGCAACTGCTTGTGGGGGAGATTTTTTGTTTCCGGTCAAGGATATTTGGAGCTTTGAAGCAAAGTGAAGGAATATAAGGGGCTTCACCTGTTTTTGTGACTGTGTTTATTTTGTATCCCACCCTGGGTCATCACAGTTGGGTTTGGAGAAGAAAGGTATAATCTACCAGGATTTGATTTAATTCAGGAACAGCCAGGTGACTGTCCTGTTTTATGTTGAGACTTACACGTGACCCGTTTCGTGGGCAACCACAAAAGCAGAAGAAAACCCATCTTCATGATTTAGAGTGCAGCTTCTCACCGGATGACACATGCCAGTGACGGGAGCATAGCCTGTGGAGCACATTAAAAAATGGAGATGTTTTCAAAGCAAGTAAATAAAGAATATGGAGATTCTTGATCGTCTTTCTCCTTCTGTCCTGGCCACTTTTTACAGAGGCACGATTGAGAGCGTTTTAACAAACCGCATCACTGTTCGGTTTGGTGGCTGTTGCGCCTCAGATAGAAAGTCCCCACAGAGAGTGGTGAGGACAGTGGAGAAGATTATAGGAAGCTAACTTCCCATTATTCAGGATGCTGCTTATAAACACTATGTGCTTCGAGCTAAAAGCATCGTTAGAAACCCCCATTCACCCACTCCATGGTCTGTTTTTGTTGCTCCCCTCTGGGAGGAGGTTTTGAAGTATTTCTAGGAGGACTACCAGGTTCTGTAATGGCTTTGTTGCTTATGCCATCTGTCTGGTAAACCTGCAAGATTCGTTTTTCTCGCCATGTGCATGTATACATTCGAACTAGACTGTGATGTTTCTCTGTATCATATAATATATGTGGATATAGGCATGATTTTGTATTTATTTATTTATTTTGTCGTGTGTATGTAGTGTATATTGGAGGTGGTGACCATTGAGAGCTGTAGGCAACAAAATTTCATTTTAATGTAAGCCAATAGTGTATATTCAAAGTGACAATAAAGTTATTATACTATCCTGGTCATGGTTGTCCCAAAGTTGCTTTTTCAAAAGGTACCTGGATTTTTCTTGGTGCTTTTTTTTTTCCTTGGAAACATTTTGCTTCTCATTCAAGAACCTTCTTCAGTTCTGACTGAATGGTGGAGAATAGAAGGATTTATGTTTAACTCTGAAGGTTGGTTGTTAGCGGAGAGTTTTTCAGGCCACTTAGGGATTGATTGACCTTCAGAGTGCTAAGGACTAAATGACCACAAAGAATATTAATCTCTTCATTTCCTTAACAACCCAACTGATTGCAAGATAATCTTTGACTTACGACCAGAATTGACCTCCAAATTTCTCTTGCTAAGTGAGACAATTGTTAAGCGAATCACTGCAGATGTTAAGTTCAGAACATGGTTGTTAAGTGAATCTGGCTTCCCCATTGACTTGGCTTGTGAGAAAGTCACAAAAGGGGATCACGTGACCCCCAGGACCAGAGGTAGTACTCAGCTGAGGTACTGAGGTAGCGGACATTTTGAGTAGTTTGGAGAACCAGCAAATCCCACCTCTGACTGTCCCCACCAACCCCATCTATTCTCTGCCTCCCGAGTCCCAGCTGATTGGCTGGGTCTTCTTCGGTTGCCCTGCACAGGAGAACGGAGCTAGAAAGCAGGTTAGTGGGATGAGGAGGGAATGGGGATTTTACAGTAACCTTCCCCTGCCATGCCCACCAAGCCACGCTTACCAAACCATGCCCACCAATCCATGCCCACAGAACCAGAAGTAAAAAAAACTGAATCCCACCTTAGGCCAGCCATTCTCTCAGCCCTAGGAAGAAAGCAATGGCAATCCACTTTCTACAAAAAGCTGAAAACTTCAAGGACTTGATCAGGTGGTTGTCAGGAGTCAACACTGATTCAAAGCACAAAATCCCCCCCCCCCCCAAAAAAAAACCTCTTTAACAAAGCATCGTGAAATACTCATGTGTGTTCATGGAAAACTGAGCAGTTTAGAATGTATTCCTCTCGGCTTGTCTCTTTGGGTTTTCAATCAAGTTTGGGGCAGTTTACAGATACAAACTCAATGTAAACCACCCCAAACTCGATTGCAGAAAGTACGACTTCAGCAACAGAGTGGTCAATGCCTGGAATGCACTACCTGACTCTGTAGTTACATCCTCAAACCCCCCATTCCTTTAACCTCAAACTATCCACTATGGACCTCAACCCCATTCCTAAGAGGTCTGTAAGGAGCATGCATAACTGCACAATCATGCCTACTGTCCCTATACTATTGTCCCCATTTATTCGTATCTATTTATTTGTACCTATCATCACTCCTTATCACCCATCCCTTCCCACTTGTGACTGTATGACTGTAACTTTGTTGCTTGTATCCTTATAATTTATATTGACTGTTTCCTAGTATGATTGGATTGCTTATTGTACCCTATGACTATCATTGAGTTTTGTACCTGATGACTCTTGACAAATGTATCTTTTCTTTTATGTACACTGAGAGCATTTGCACCAAGACAAA